>JASAND010023708.1:0-12718 GCA_030248195.1 Trissonchulus latispiculum | reverse complement strand
TATTGCCATGAATCAGGCTTCTGACTGGTTGGAGAATACACACTTTTTCAGCAGGTTTTACAAGAGGAATAAAAATATTGACTGTTTAAAGTTCAAATTACAAGTACAATGACCATTTGGTTGTAGTGGATGTTCAGGAGATGGTACAAGTGATGCCCTAGTTAGTCTGCTTCGGTGCGTAAGCACAAACACACAAGTGGTTTATAGATTTTGAAACTTGCACAATCACAAGAACAATCACAAGTGCAATGTCTAGTTTACAAGATCCCTAGAGAACTCCATTAAAGCCCGGTTCATACATGTTTTCCGGTTGTCCGTTTGTCCGTTTGTCTGTTTGTCCGAATTTCCCTTTCTCCATTTGTCCGTTTTGCTGTACACACAGATCAGTTCATATCTAGCTTTCCGTTTCTCCGCTTGTCCGTTTGTCTGGATTGCTTTTAGGAGTTGATACATACTTGTTGCTTACGGACAACCGGAAAAGTAGAGCAGTGCTGAAGTCTAAACGGACAGCCCTTACGGACAAACAGACAACCGCACAAACGGACAAACGGAAAATTATGAATCAACAACTTAGGTGGTAGTACCGCTAGCGGGATTTTCTATGTAATCTTGGTATGAATGAAGAAATCTTGACCAAATTTTAGGAGAAGTAGTTAGGATGGCAGGCTATCTTTGCACAATGTTCTGGTGTCAGCGAGCGCATAATTGGCTAGCTACCATCATGGCTTTTTTGCATGCGCAAATAATCAAAATTTTATCTAAGCTTTATATCACATATTTGACTCATCCACGTGAAACAGTTCAAAAAGCGCTTAAAATGATGTGCATATCTCTTATGTAATGAGGTTTCTATCAAAAGTTACAGGTGGTTTTAGATGTAAAAGAATTACGTTGACCGTTTGCACACATAGTGTAGAACGGTTTATCTGAAAATTAAATGTATTGGGTTTTAACGGTTCTTGCTGCGTTATTTATGTACATTATTTAATAGAAAACACTTTGCAGCTGCTTGAAAGCATTGGAAATTTCAGAACCAAAGCTAACAATGAACAATTACAGAATTTTTGTTTTTGATTTTCTCTCCTTTCTCTCAACTTTCTCTCAACACTCCTTCAGTTAAAATGGACCAAATTTTGCAGATATGTTTTGCATCAGCATACGCTCAGGCCGTTTTCTTGGTTATTGGAAAAGCGCAATATTAAGCAAGATTTAAAATTTATAAATCTTTGAAACACGTTAAAAACGGAAAACTCACTTTTACGAAAAACTAAAAAAACGGCCTGAGCGTATATGTAAACTAACCATATACAGAAAATCTCAAATGAGTTCATAAAGGATTGAAGGAGATATTTAAATTTAAAGCTTCTAATGCATTTCCTATTGTGTAGATAGCAATCCAGTCCCCGCAGCGTCGTAGATCAGCTCATCTGATGCAAAACATGATAAAGAACAAATTTGCCAAATTTTAAGCCGATTCTTTAAGTATTTAGTTCACAGCATCTGTTCAAAGTCCACCCCGGTAGTGGTACTACCACCTTAAGCGGTTAAACGGACAAGCGGACAAACAGAAAAACGGAAATGTATGAACCAGTATGTGAGCGGACAAGCAGACAAACAGACAACCAGAAATGGAAAAACGGACAGAGGTATGAACCGGGCTTTATCCATTTTTGCAACCATGACGCCAACAACCATTGAGCTTTGAATAAACCGAGTTTGGACAGTGTACTAGAAGGTCTTTACTAGAAGCACTGACAACAATCATAAAAATGCAACACGTTATATACACAACTAATTTGCATAAACTCATTTGTATGCAATAGAAACGTTCTTTAGCACTCAAGACTTCCTAAGTGAATCCACGTGAACGGAATCGTTACATGTTTCCCCTTGAGGGAGACATGTAAAATCTAGTTCCCAGTCTTGAGGTAAAATGAGCACTCACGCTTGTGCTGGAAGGCAATATACTGTTTAAAAGTCTTCTTCTGGAATCTTCTTTGAGATTGTTCTTTTTTCATTAATTATGATTTACCAAGGCAGTCCATTAATGGCCATGAATTTATAGCACACCGTGCTGAGTATGGCTTCCGTTCGGGACATTCCAATGCACAGTTGATTAACTCTATATTTCACAGCTAATTGAGCTTATTGAAAAATCTCTGTTTACAATTTTTAGTAACTATAGTTTGGGCTCAGATGCAGCAATCACTATATATTTGTAATCTGCTTGGCTATGTTTATCCTGATTAGCTCAATTGAACTGTAAAATAAATTAACGGCAATTCCGGAAGCATCGTGCGCCAATCAGCCGTTTGAGTCAGTTCAATTTCCAACGGCCTGCAGCAATTTGCAGAAGCTTCATAGCAGGTTTCGGCTATCATGGATTCAACTAATTTTTTTACCCGAACCGGGTGATTGGTAAATTGAGAATATTCTCCAATTTTCAAAGAATATATTCAGTCCAGCACAAGATTTGCTTCCTTTTTCTTCAAAGTCCAAAAATCGTGGTGCGTAGTCGTTTTAACCCGAATCGGGTTTTGGCATACGGAAGCAAAGCTAATGCTACCAGATGAGTCATTTTGCCTGTTGATGTGGAATCACGGGGAATCTGACATCTACAGATCCCAAAATCCGGCACTGACGTCTTCATTTTCATTTTCATCTTCAGCAAGTTTTTTTGGCCATTTTTGTATGCGCCGGAATTTCAGTTTATATCCGAGTCGGGTTCTGGCTTGCTAATGCAGCCAAACAAGTTTAATTTTTACAACCCATTGCGGGTGCAAGAGCTGATTGGACAACAGCCTTTCAGCTATTGCCCAGACAGTGCTAGTGTGAAATATTCGTTGAAAATGATGTCAATTTTGCAAATTCTTTCATGAATGATGAAACTATTTTTGGAACTTAGCTACTTCGGTAGTTTACAAACATGGAGTCACTTGGTTGAAAGTTAGAGTTGGGTAGTCTTGGTTGGGAGTTATTATTAGTTGGTTGGGTGTGAGGGTCACAATTTATGGTAGTGGCAGCTGAGACTTTATTGATAATTTTGTATGGTTTGTTGGCTGATTTTGAACATTTGGTTAAGTGATTTTGTACGTTTTGATGAAAATGTTTGATAATAATTTCGTGTAAAATCAAGATTAAAGTATCCTGTTAATTTCGTTAGTTTTAATTAGGTTTTATCAGATAGGCACGAGAAGGAGCTGTAGGCATACACTACCGATTGTGAACCTGCAGTAAATTAGTCAAGTCTCTCTTATTATCAGTATAGGCGACAACTACATTTTTACACTAGCTTATGAATACTCGGTGGAATCTCGAAAAAACCTAGTTTGGACAGTGTACTAGAAGGTCTTTACTGGAAACACTGACAACAATCATAACAATGCAACAGCTTCTATACACAACTAATTTGCATAAACTCATTTGCATACAATAGAAATGTTCTTTAGGAATCAAGACTTCCTTATTGAATCCACGTCAACGGAATCATTACATTGTTTTTCTACGAAAAAGTATACAAATTCTATAGCCACAAATGTCAAACAGTAAGTGCAATCATCTTATATATGTTTGCACTCTTGCCTGTCATTATGCTTGTCTGTTAGTATAAAGCCACCTCCAATCTTCATATGGGTCATTGAATTAGGACGTGGTGCGTTGAGGTCCTGAAAAAGGTTTAAGATAAGAATTTAACTCGGTCCGGCCTAGAGTTATACTGTGCCGTTAAGAAATTTGTAGGGACTGCTTTGACCGGGCCTTAGGTAGTATTGGGATTGGATGAAAGTTTCCCTGGTTGGCTTGGCTTGGCTTGGCCGGAGTTTGAAGTTGGCCGATGGCCGATGGCCGACCAACGGCCAATAGCCCACGGTCAACCCCCTGGTTGGCCTTTGGCTGTTGCTTGGTCATAAACCACTGGCTGTTGTTTAACTACTTGCCAACGTTGGCTAGCTGGAAGCAGGGTTTTTTTGCGTCCAGAAGTGCGTCTGGACGCAAAGTTTCTTATCTTGACGCAACGAAATTTTAACGGGACGCAAGCTAGACGCAACATTATTTCGGGAGAAAATTCACTTTTGTAAGAGTGAAAACTTTTACTGTTTCCAGTACCAATTTTTCCATATTTTCCAAAAATTTTCTCGGTTTCTGGGGGGGCTCCGCCCTCCAGACCCCCTGGTGTTTTCCACTATTCCATCGAATGCCAACCTTTGTAATGTGTCAGTACTTGTTGAGTTATTAGTTGAGTTATCTACCTGTATCGATACATAATAGGTCAAAGCCCATAATTAATAAAATTTGTAGCCGTAGCCGAATATCCGAATTTTTGGGATCATGTAATGTAATGAGGTATTGCATTAGCACAGTTTTTAAAGTCTAAATTTTGTTCTTGACTGGATTTTCAAAACATTTTCAGCCTCTGGAGGTTAATCCCTTTGCGCAGCATATTATGCAGCGAAATTACATTTTGCAACACAGTTGACGCATAGAATCAGTAAGTTTGAGCTTGGCCAACAGTTGGTCATTAGCCGGCCAAAGGCCATTGGCCGGCCTTCGGCCAACGGTCAACCGGTTGGGCGTTGGCCATTGGCCGTTGGCCGGCCAAGCCAACTGGTTGAGTTTTCTCGGCCAACGGCTAATTGGTTGGCCGCCAATGGCCGGCCGGCCATTGGCCAGCCATTGGCCGCACCGGTCAACGCACAACACTAGCCTTATGCTCGATGAACTTGGCTCGGGCCGGGCCTGTCGCTCTAATAACCGGGCTCGGGCCCATCCCGGTGCAGGTCAGGCCCGGCTCCCGTTTCAAGGCTCGGGCACAACTCTAGTCCGGCCCCTATCAATAAATTTATAAGTGGGTGATATGCACTTATTCCCTCTGTAACCATGTCTAGTCTGCAACTTCTGGAGATCCTTTTGAAGAATAGCTTCAATTCACTTGTAATGACTCAAGTGCTTTTGTTTTTGACGTATAACATACCTTAGTGTGCACACAAATGGTCAGACTTGGTGAAAACGGAAGTTCGAAAGTTGATAAAAATTGCGCCTAAATCTGACACCGTTCGCGTATTTCAGTTTTCGCCAAGTGTTGCTATATATTTGAGAGCAGAATTATTGCAGGATATTTAGGAATTTCGAGTAGTTAAAGGCCCTGGTTTTAAACCGTACAGATCACATGATTTCATGAATCTTAACAAACAGGCAGACAACACACAAAAATTTTATTTTCTACAGCAAGTGTTTAGTAAATCTCAGTAAGTTAAACGAGCAAAACTGAGATAAACGCGCAGACTAAACAAACGACAACTGTTGATCGAGAGTCCCAGAAGTAAACTTTTTCCGTTTTCTTTAACATTTGACGATTCATTTTTACTGTTTTAGTCCGTGGCTGTTGACTTTGCAGCCGAACATTGGTGAGTGGCAAATGAAGCAGCCTCCTCAATTGAGAAGATGATAAATTTTTCTAAGCATAAGGAACAGGATGGAACGCCATAACTACCACGCGAACACTTAAAACACTTACAATCCATGTCTTTATGCCCATTCATACTAAAAAAACACACTGAGGGCAAAATCGACAGTAGATTTCCTAACTTTGAGGCTGGAAGGTTTATAGCAGACATAATGGCGGGATTGGCAAACACCTTTTCCGTTAAATTGATATAATTGTCAGGAAACCGCTTCTTCGTTTCGCTGAGCATTTCAGTGATAACCTGCGGCCATCCTTACTTCAGACTCAGAAGCACGCACTCCCAAAACCGATCCGGACACCTCATCCACGATGATTCCACAAAACACTTGATCCGATTCACCAACATCGCCACATCGTATTTGTCAGCGAATCGAACAGCCGTCCAAATGGAATCTGCTATAACCGAAAAACAACTTGATCAGCCTGAGATTCATAAAAATCATCAGTTAACGAGTACTTCTTTCTAATACCCTTTCTTTATTAGTTCTCCAATTTCTCATCTTCGCGGAAAAAAACAGTTAAATTAAAGATATAAATATTTATATCTCCATAGAAAAGCAGTTAAATTAAAAGTATATATTATAAATAGAATGAAAATCAACAGTAGGCAGAACGAACTAAACGGAACATAAACTTATTTGACGAATCTTAACAAAATGATTAACTTTATTTGAAAATTTTACTTATTTAACATGAAACCAAAATTTACTTTATTTTGGTAAAAACTACTAATTTTCCAAAAACCAACCAGTAACTTCAGTAACAGGTGTCGGAGTCAGAATAGCCAAGACAGTTTCTATTTCTTGTGGCGAATAGTCGGAGATTTTAACTCGACGACTTCTCTTCTCAACGGAATCGAAATCACCAAAAAACATATTTTGAAACACCGGACTGTAGGCGGCCAAGATTGTGGCATTGAAATGCAATTCCACATTATCAACTTCGATAATCATGTCATCGGTGGCTATTTTTTCACGGAAAGTACGACATTCGGCCATTTTCGGGTGGAAAATTTTTTTGGTGACGGTAAAGAAGCAGGTATCGGCTTAAAGTGATCAGCGATAGATAATCTGAAAATATAACAATTTCAATATTTTATGAATTTAGTGTGAACTTATTATTCCTTTGTATACTACACGTTTAAAGATCGGAATCTGAAAGAATTGGACCCGGATGTCTTTTCAGTTCAAGTTTGAATACAATCTTTGGTGGACAAATGTTCTTCGATTCAAGAGCGTGACTGACGACCGGCCACTCTGAAATTAAGCCATCATAAAAAGTCTTACACTACACTGTAAAATAACTTATAAAATTATACTTATAACTATTAACTTATAAGAACTATTCTTATAACAGCGAGCTCAAAAATCTATATACTGTACATATAATTTCGTTACATAAGCAAGTAGTGGAACAATATCAAGATAAAGGTAAAATTTATTGTAAAATTGTTTTTGAATGAAACTGCCTGTGCTGCTGTGAGGGAATATCTATGCGGTTTGGTTGCATGAAATGCGCCTGTGTTTGGTTTTACTTCCTTCACTCCTCTTCTTATACATCTGGATGTACAGGCTAATTCTCAGCTGCAATGTAAAGTGTTCCAAGCGTAGAGGGGATAGAAGTGACTAAAAACCTGTGAATCAAGACCAGCATCGTGTATGTCCAAAAATCAGATCAATTTCAGGATCGGCCTTTGGATGGATGGATTCTGAGTTAGCTATTTTTCCGGGTCATATGTAGTTCAAAGGTTGTCGAACAATTGACAAAATTAGATAATAATCATAGATTTCTTAGGAATATTTCCTTCCATGTCTTAAGGGGGGGGGGGGGGGTGTGCTACGAACGGGTTGGCTGGCACGACATTGTCGGAGCGAGCTACTTTTCCCCCACTGTTAGCCAACATATCAAAATAAAAAGCGTATAGGGTGGGCAATAATATATCTCACCTATACTGTTTTAGGAAGGACGCAGAGAACAAATTTTGGTGAGAAAAATGGGATTGTTCAAAAAGGTTTTTTCAGCTCTAGTGGATTAACGGTTTGACTAATTCTGAAACTTTCAGCCATAAATGTTATCTGTTACTAGTGCTAAATATTAAAAGTATTCCGGCTTTCGGGCGTTGATTCCTTCTTCAGCTATAACAGCTCAAAGTTTGAAATTTGGCAAAAAGTTGCAATGTGACCGTGCTTCGTTTTCGATCTAATAAAATTGACAGCCCCTAGCCTATCCCAGCTTTTTACCAAATATTAGGCTCTAATAGGCTCTAATATCTAGCATTTCTAAACATTGAAGCGAGGTTTAGTGACTTAGCTTTCTGCACATCTTGGAACACTCACTGGTCTGTAATGCGCAAAGTTTCAGCCGATTCTGCCACAGTAATGTGGAGTAATTGGCTCACATGTTTGAAATGTCACCAAATAACAGCGACAATATCGATTGTGTAATCTAGCACTGCGAACGCAGGGATTAACGAAATCACGTCCTTTTTACATAAATTAAGACAGTTGGAGTATTAATTGGAGCAAGGTTGGGTTCATTTGTTGAACCACAGCTCATTAGACGTTAGTTAACCTCCACCCTTATAGACCTACAACACCCAATTTTTCGCACTTTGATTGTATCTCACAGAATAACGTCGGTCAATAACGTGATGCGATGAAACATGAATTTGTACTTGTTATTGATGTAGTTTGATGTTATTGATACTAATATTGGTGAGTTGTTTTGCTTGTTACATTCGTGAATTTTGTTGGCTGGCAATAAATTAGAATTAGAATTAGAATTAGAATTAGAAAAGCATACACTGATCTAAGGATTATTTTACACGATATCAAAGCACTATATGTCAGAACTATTCCTGGAAAATTTGGACCGTACCTTGCGCATAGCGATCAGGGGGGGGGGGCGAAGTTTGCATACGTGTAAGGGCAAGAAAAATTCATTCTTAGCCCAGAGGTTAAAAAAGGGCTAATTTTGTCTAATTTTCTGTTTTCAAACTCTTGACTCTGGGCTTCTGGACTCTGTGTTCCGCCTCTGTGCTCTGCTTGTTCGTGTAATTGATTACTTAACTAAATTTCTAACTCAATTTCAATTTGTGTGAACTAATCATTCTGTGTTCTGCTTGTTCATGTAATTGATTACTAACTAAATTTCTAACTCAATTTCAATTTGTGTTGTGTGGACTAATCATTTATGTTTTGATTCTTGTAACCTTATGCTTGCACTCACCGTTTTTGTATCATAATGGAACTAACTATTTTTGACTAACCGTCTTTGTACCATAATCCTACAATTTAACCCTGTCTTTTTGTGCTCTCAATTTACGGGAATATTTGCATTGAAAACAGTGGGTTTTGTTTGCTTGGCTGAGTCGGAAAATTGTCCTGTTTTGCTGACTAAGAAGTTCAAAACTAGAAAGTGGGGTTAATCGTCTTAAGACAGAAATTTTAGGAGCCCCATGAGCCCAAAAGCAATCTCATACGTCATGCTTATCATGACGTATGCCTTTTCTTTCTAAGATTTTCGCCTTCACATCAAAAGAAATCAAAAAGACCGAAATTGCAGAATTTCACGTGGACAGGTAGTGGAGAGGGTGAAGGTGACTGAACCCAATTTTGACCAGTTTGAGGTTGACTCGCTTGAAGTGTGGTTGTGCCCAGAGAGTGGCTCAGTTTTCTCGTGTGGCTGTTACGCCTTCGCTGTGTTTTACGTGTGCGCCTTGTTGTTGGCCTGCTGTGTTCGAACTTGTCCGTTTCGCGAGTGGAAATAGTCGTTTGTTTTGTCACGTCACCTCTCTCTCACCCTGTCTATTTGTGAAACTGCATTTGCTGTGTATTTCTACATCCTGCACTTTTGGATTTTCACTGGGAATAAAGTAAAACGGGTATAAAATACTGATTAGTGAAACCGGATTGACCCAAGCTGAGTTGTTGGTTTGATGTCTGAGTTATAGGAGAGTTACCCACTTGTAACGCTTATCATTGCGAAAGTTGTAAATTGTATATCATTAGCTTCGCTGGACCTTAGTGACCGACTGCCTACTTAATTCAGTAAATTGTAATCTAATTATTGCTATGCACCTATTGACTTGACTTTTGTAGCTTCGGGACTTGATTTGAGAACAAGGTGGACCACAGTTCTAGTTACGGAAGCCTTGTTTAAGTAGGATAATTAGTTGACCTCAAAGTTCCGTTGAGCGGTCAACTAATTATTAGGTAATTTTAGGATAGACTGACTTGACTTTTGAGCCATTTAACCAGTGCTCAGGTTGCGTGATATTGAGCCATTTCACCAGTGCTCTGATTGTTATTCTGTCCAGGACAAGTTTGCCCGACCCCCAAACTTGTACCATTAGAAAGGGCTGAGAGATTAAAGTTTGAAGTTTGAGCTCTAAGACGTGAAATAGACCTCTCAGTACCCAAATTGACTAAAAGCATTACCTAACCGAAAGCCGTTTCTTTACATGTGGAGCCTGCCTGAGAGGAAAATTATTAGGACGCGAGTTAACTTACTGGTATTATTCAAAAAACTACGCGCAATAAATTTGTCGTTTTGTTGAATATAACAGTGGCTCCGTCAATTTTCCTTTAAAAGAACTCACGATTGATAAAGTTGACTTTTGAGTTGCACTTCACTTCTCCCCCTGGTTTACAAAAATAGTTAACCCAACTTAATTTTACATAATTATTAATTATTTAATTAATTTCCTTTACTGTACGTATTCTAAAGTGCTTGTTTTATTTCAGCGTTTGAGTGTGAGTGTGACCGTTAGGATTACCTACATAGCTATGTTAGGTGCGTGAGTGAAACTAAAACTTTGGAAAATTCTTTTCATTTTGAATTTTGCGAGTTGTGCCGTAACCAAAGTTGTTTGAAGTAGCAAAATTTTTGGAGTTTACATTTGATAAAGCCTAAAAACATGTCTGACTCAGAGGAACCAGAAGTTCCCGAAAATGCTAATTCAGAATCGGAAAGTACTAAAAGTGAGAGCGCGGAAAACCAAGCGCTCAGTAAACTGACTGAAACTTTGACTGAATTCCATTCGGCCATACTAGCTCAGGGAGTGGCTGCAGCATACAGTTCAGTGCCCGTTTATCACGCCCACCCCTCAGAGTCTTTTGATGAGCACGTTGAACACTACGAGCGGTTCTGCCAGGTTATGAGTTTCGACGAGGGGCAGACCATTTTAACTTTTTCAAGTTCCTTGCGAGGGAGGGCTCTAGAATTGTTTCGTTCAGTACCAAAAGCTTGCCGGGGCACCTGGGCTGAGTTGGTAGCTGCCGCGAAAAAGGTAATGACCCCTCCACACACCGCGCTACATGCTTCGTCTCTCATGTTTCAAGTTAAACAGGAAAAGGGAGAAACTGTTACCGATTATTTGATGCGTTTGAACCGTTATGCTAGGTTGAGTTTCAAGGAAGCGGATGGTTTTAGTGACCAACAGCTAGAACTTCTAAAGTTACGATTGTTCTTGTTTGGGTTACGTAATGATTTGAAGGTCCGGGTGCCGCCTGGTTGCAAAACTTTGGAACGTGCAGTTGAAAAGGCCTTGCAGGCCGAGGGAGAATATCCAGGCGAGGCCTATCCCTCTTTTCTTGAACCAAATTTTATGAGCGAGAAAAATGCTCCCGCTGCCATTGCAGAAGCCGAAAGAGCTATGAAAGATTTGAAAATTCGTTTCGAAAAATTGGAGGCCGAAACGGCTAAGAAATTAAACGGTGCTGGCCGTAGTGACCGTAGTCGAGAATTGCCACCCGGCACCACCTGTTTCAATTGCAATAAGCCGGGACATGTTCGTAGAGAATGCCGCCAGCCTGGCGGAGGAGCCTATAGGGGAGGAAACCAAAATTCTGATCGCAACTTTAACAGGAATTCTGGTGGAAACCGAGATTCACGAAATTCTGGGGGAAATGGAAATTACTCCCAACGCAATGGCGATAATAGGAACTTTTCGAGTCGAAACAACACCGAAAATTGGCGTGACAACCGCGGGAATTATTCTGAACGCCAGGAAGGTGCGCGTCCGTCAAACTACCGGCAAATCAAGATTCCTGGGGTGAACGCCGAGAACAACGGCGAGACTGGGATCGGCGAGATCCCAGAGACCGGATGCCTCCCGAAGTGAAACGTGAGTACGGGCCTAAATTTGCTGTGACACGCTCAAAATTGCAACGAGGTGACCAAAATTGGGAGGGTACCCGTCGATATTCCCGGAGGTCTGGTAATTCGGACTCCAGCGGCAGGGACCGACATTCCGACCGGTCGCAGGAAAACCGGCAGGATCGCTCTAGGCCCAATTCAAAATCAGATTATTCAGACCACTACTCTGTGCGGTCCGTGAGACGTGCATCTCGGAACTGTATGATGCATGCCAAGCGCTGCCTCGTTTCGCCGCACTTTGAACATAGAGTGATGATGTGTAAACAGCCAATGGTGTGTACCTCGCCCGGGTACCACCTACTCCAACTTCAAATGTTTCCCCTGGAGATGGTGGCGTCTTGAGTTTGCCTTCTGTGACTTCCACAGAGGAAGAACGTTCATCTCTGTGTCTGCTCCACAGGCACGTTTCGCGGCAATGAAGTCCGGATCGAAACGCGTTATGAATCAAATGTTTCAGAAAACCTTCGTCTCTACCACGGCGGTTCAGTGTGAAAGACTCGAACGACGAGTTAATAGGACCGTGTTTCAGGAACGAGAGAGATGAATGCCTCACGTGAAGGAGATTAGACAGTCGTGCTTCATATTGGTTTCAACGTTTTTGTCTGTGTATGGTAAGGTTGGGGGCTATTCGAAAAGTGGGAGTACCGCTTTTTGGATGATTATGACCTTTTTCATCGCCTCCGCACGCAGCAAACTGCCTCAGACATGTCCTCCTCTTCATTTTTTAGCTGATGAGATCGCCAAAATTGGAACCGTTGTTTTGCCTAGGTGGGTTGTAGCCGTGCTGAGTCCCGCGGGAATTGGGTCATCTTACAAAAAGACTCCGAGGTCATGCTCTGATAGTAGTTGGCCGTACCTCCCATACCCACGAAACCGCCCGAGTGGGCAAATGAGAGGATTGCATTGACTTGACCACGGGGAACGAAAAGCCGACCAATACTTACTAGGATGATCAACCAGTTGCCCAAATGTTAATTTTCTGATGGGTGAAATTGTACCTTATTCAAAGCGGAAGTCATTATGAAAGCTCATTCGGGGGTTTTGAATACCCACTTATTCAAAGCGGCGTAGCCAGTTTGTGTCGATCCACTCCGGGAG
>JASAND010023706.1:0-26282 GCA_030248195.1 Trissonchulus latispiculum | reverse complement strand
ACCGCTACAATATTAGACGTTTTAAATCTTGTCCTTGACATATTTAAATGTTGACCATCATAGCTCATATTGCATTTTACATGCGACTGCAAGGAGCATTTTTCCTACTTATCCTTCTTCCAATTTCTGAGAGTGCTGCTCCTAGGCAGAAGTAGCCTGCAATTTATTACTCCCAGAAGATTCTCTATTCCAAACAATGACCACTGTCTTCGGGGTTTGACTACTGGTCAATAGACCACCTAGCCCGTAGCAGGCCTCATACTACCCAAAATCAAAAAAGTAGGAAAAAATGTAGGAATATTTTGTAAAAAAGTAGGAAAAAGTAGGAATAAAAGTAGGAATTTTCCGAAAAAGTAAGAATTTTTGCAGACAAAACTTGCGAGGTACGCATTCTAATACGTAAAAAATGAAGGTGGTATATATGGAAATAAATTTAACTTTAATTTGAGGCACTGGCCAGGGGCGCACCCAGAATTTTGAAAAGGAGGGTTGAGACAAAATTTTTATGCTTGCGCTAGGGGGGGGGGGAGTCGGCAACAATTCTCAACAGTTCAGTGCTGCTGTAGCACAAGTGACCAAATCTTGCGTCTAGTCAGAAACAGACTAGAGGAGTCTGGGGGGCTGAGCCCACCAGAAGCTGACAAATTTTTGAAATTATAAAGAATCCGTAATGGAAACCTTTAAAAAGATTTTAATAAAAGTTGAGAAATTTTTGGAAAAATTTGTAATGGAAACCTTAAACGACTTGAATAAAAAGCTCTGCTGAAATAAGGGACATTGTCTGAAAATTCATTGCTGGCGTCACAATGTAAATCGTAGCCACGGAAACTTTATATCGTTGTATGCAGCTCAGATGAACTTTATGATTGTTATTTTTACTCACATTTGCTAGATTTGCCAAAATTATGGGTCAAAAAGTGGTAATTTTCTAAAAAATCAACTTTCAAATTTTGAAATACTATACAGTACCCTGCAACCAAAAGGTGACAGTTCGCGATTTTGGAAATTCGCGAAGTTTTTTGAAATTTTCGCGATTTTCGCCAGAGTTTGCAAAAATTGCCATCGCGGTTCGTGCAGAATTTCATCCTTTCAGATTTCCTGATCGGATACTGCGATTTTCGCAACGGTTCGCAAAAATCGCAATCAAAGTTCGCGAAAATTGTTGATATATACAAGTTCGCGAAAATAGGTTGCGATTTTCAAACTCGCAAAATTTTCAAAATCGCAAACTGTCACCTTTTGGTTGCAGGGTACTGTATCAGGTCAAAGCTGTAGCTTAGGCGGTCCTGAAAATCTAATCGAAACTTTTTCCACTGAACAAGTCGCGAGTAATAACCAGTCAAAGTCGAAACAGCGGCAAAGATCAACGGATGTTGAAAATAGAAGTTGCAACCAACGTTGAAATTTGGTGGGTAGACTTTCGGTCAGGGGGAAATGTTTTCTGAAAAATTGTAGCTAGTAGCAATTACCATCTTGTGGACATATAAAAGCGGCACTCTTTGAAATCACGAAAAAAGTAGGAATGAAGAAAAAGTAGGAAAAAGCAGGAAAAGTAGGAACAGTATGAGGCCTGCCGTAGCAACCAGTGATCACTTCAGCCGATTTTGAAAATATGCTCATTGAAACGAGCGTAGTCGATTTACTATATTACGCCGCCAACCAAAACCCCGGAAAACGCTGTTTTAGGGGGTTTGACCACTGGTCAATAGGCCACCTAGGCCATAGTGACCAGTGGTCACTTCCGTCAGGGTCGGAAAATATGCTCATTGAAACTAGCGTAGTCGATCTACTATATATGCCTCCAACCAAAACCACGAAAAACGCTGTTTTAGGGGGTTTGACCACTGGTCAATAGACCACCTAGGCCATAGTGACCAGTGGTCACTTCCGTCAGGGTCTAAATTCGAAAATTGCTGATTTTTCGAACTTTGAATGGCCATATCTCAAAAGTGGGTCTGGGATTTTGCTCATTTTTTTGCATGGACGTTGGTAGCATATGTTGTTGTTGTTGTTGTTTGCTGAATTAGACATCACAATGTGATGATCATCACCCGAAGGTGCAAAATGTTTAGCCAGGAAACTGGCCCCGTAAGGTTGGTCAAAAACAACTCAACCAAGATAGATATATAGATAAATAATATTTATAAAACTTGTGTGGTACCAAGGCATATTGAGTTCGCTAGGTAAAAAAAATGTGAAACGGAATATGAAAGCTAGAAAACTCAAACTGGCAGGGATAGGTGCCCCATGTGTGGTGCCTGTATGGTTAAGATATGAACTGTCTGACTCTTCTCTATCGGCCTGAGCACAATGTTGTGAATTTATGTTGTGATTATTCTGTACTAGTGTTTCTTTAATTAGTTGGTTTTCGTCAGGTTATTTCTTTGGTTTGTTGGAATTCGTAGGCACTCATTCTTTTCGTCGGGGGATAGCTAGCTAGTTGTGTGAATATAGATAGCCGATAGCTGATTAGGAGTTAGTTGTCGATATGTGTGTTGTTATTTTGTGTGGTTTGAGTTAGGAACTTTTCAAATTCTTTATTTTCGCGCAAAGAAAATTGCTTTATTTTCGTTTTTTGAGTTAGGTTTGGTTTGTTTAGGACTTTTGTGAAATTATTTTGATGTTTTCTAGTTCTTCTATTGTTTCTTTTTAAATTACCATTTACTTCTTTGCTTTCTGATGATTAAGTTAGGCCCAAGAGTTTAGTTAGGACGGAAAGCACTGTACATGGTAGTTTCTGCTTCTTCTCATTTTCTTCTATCTTTATTAATCTGAGTATTTTGACTTTGTTGTAGATAGGATATTTCTGTGCTCTATACTATTTTTTGCATTGTTAGCTTAACCTATGTGTTAATTTCGTATTTTGTCTTGTTACTTTAATGCCATGTGTAAAATCCATTTAACCAATTATTGTTGTACGCGTTATCTGTTATATAATAATCTTTTCTACTGTGTAAAGGATACTTTTGTCGTATTTAGTGGAACTTTAAATTGTTGTAAAGGTAAATGTAGTACGTTATTCTCTTGAACTGCTGTACAGTTATAGAATGTAGTATTTAGTCACTGTAAAGTCAGTCACTTACTGTACTGTTAGAGCTCTATAAACGTATTTGTAAGTGTGTTTGGTTTTGTGTGTAATTGTGGGAATTTGTGTGATTGTTATGGTTTTTTATTCATAGTGGCTAAAGGGTACTACTATTTTCATTTGTGGGTATCGTTACTCGATTATTTCTTTCGATTATTTCTCTTTGCTAATTCTCTAAATTGAAATACTACTTCGCTTTAAAATGCTATCAACTTTCTTGTAATATTGAAGTATAATCCCAATTTTGGTTCTTAGCCTATATCTTTGAATTACCATTAGCTGCCACTTTTCTTTTATCTTTCTGAAAACCTTTATTCTTTTGGTAAACTACTTGGTTTACTATTTCAAGTTCTTTTTGTTATCATGGGTAGTAAATGCGCCAGGACTTCATATGGTTGCTTACTGGTCGCCCATGCTTGAAAGCACTTTTCTCTTAAATCTTACCATCTTAAAACTCTCAGCAATTATGGTAGCATCTCTCTTCTACTTTGGAATTTTATCAGGCGCTAAAATCTTTCGCCAGGGAATAATGTTAAATATCTCGCTATTCGAAGTGTATTTCTTTTAAACAAATGATAAAGCTTTCTTACTGTTGTGTGTGAACCATCAGTTTCACGTGATGAGTCATTCTAAGCGTCTAGACAGTAATCGGTCCATATGTAATCATTGTTAGTCCGAATTTGTTAGCGTGCGGTCGGCCTTTTCGTGCCGTTTATGTATTAGCTGTGTGTTTATCATCATCATCATTAAAGACTATGTAAGTTCTTATAGTAAATTCTACGATGCCTTCTATTGTTTACTAGGGTAGGCTTAGTTTATTAGGTAGGACTCTATTTTGGACGACTGTTGCACCCTAGGCTTTAACCTGCATCGATTCGCCTCCTAACTATCGGTTTGATACCGGACAGTCAGCCGGTAGTAAATATATTGTTGGTTGACGATTCAAATCAAGATGAAATTTGATGAAACTTTCCAAAATAAGTGGTTTCAGCATTCTAACACCCTCCACGCAATCCCGCTTCAAAAACTCGATTTCTCCGCTCAGGGTCGTTTTTGCCGATTTGTGACTGTTAGACAACTGCTGCCAGCTATGATTATATCCATTCGAAATATCTTGTTGTGCTCTACATTTTTGCTTTTTGACACACCTTTCTAGCTTTTCTCCATAGTGAGATAAAGTTGATTTTCTTATTTTGGGGTTGAAAACTTGTCATTTTTGCAGAAATCAAATAATCCTCCATTTCTTGAGCTACGCAAGCTGCAAAGTTAAACTAAGCGTGTCAATTTGAATGTCTCGTCGAGGTCGATTATTCGTGGCATTGTAATCTTCTAAATGTTGTCCCGTACGCTGCTATCATAAAAAATGTGGTTTTTGCACAAACATGACCAATTTTTTTCCAGCGATTGTGGAACATTTACTAGGCAAGCTAGAGGGGTGCCACTTACTAGACGTGTTTTACACAAAAATACCCAGGGACCATTTTTTAGTTGCCCCGATTGCTGCTTTCTAGCTTAAGTGGTCGCTTGCCAAAGTTGGGAAAAGTAGGCAAAATCCAGGTTGTGCTTACATTTTAGCTATTTTCTTTGTAACGAAAAGCTGTTTCATAATAATTAAACAAGGGTCCCCAGGTAGTGGCCTCGATAGTCTCGGTAGTCCCCAGGATAGTGGAATCGAATGATGTGGCTGATGCCTCACGAAAAAATTGGCTTTAGTCTGCAAAAAGTCTGGAAAATTAAATTACTTCGAAAATGCAGTAAAATAATTTCCAAGAACTAAAGTTAGTTTCGCTGTATTCATTAGAAAGAGCAAATGTTAATCTACATTTTGATATAAAAATGTCTTCTTAACTCAAACGAATTAATGAGTAATAAGGGTTCAAAGTTTATGTCTCCAAAAGGAATCACCACCTTAAATAGGCTCCACAACCTAATTTGCATAATCCGAATGCGAAACATCTGACCTAAGCTAGCCCTGTGTTGAAGATAGAGCTTCTACATGGAGAAATGACTCACAATGCACTGAACATACTAGATTCCTTTTTATACATTCCAACAACAACAAAAATACTGAATTGAATAAGAATGTAGGGAAATTGAATTGACGCAATTGTAATGTTTAATATTAGCGGAATCCAACGATCTGTAGTTTTCGTGGAATATGAAGCATGGATATTGCGCCCTAAAAATTTCACGTAATTTCCCTTATTGTGAACAAATGAAAGAATTAAGCTTTTCTTATCATTGAACCGCTGCTGTAGACAAATGTTCTATAAAGAATATAATGATTTTCGTAACGACTGATTAGTCAGTCTTTATCTTTATTTTTGTCGCATGATGATCAGAATTTTACATGAATTGGTAATCAGAATTTTACATGAATTGGTAATCTAGTTTTACAATCTACTGAAGTTTGGCCGGAAACTTGCCCAAGCAATAAAAGCATATGTTTTACGCCTTGAATTTCTAAAAATTTTCGGGCTTCGGTTGCGCCGAAATTTCACACTGAAAACTGCTGTTTTCGCTAAAAAACAACGGAAAATATTGTAGTTAAAATCAAAGTTTTCGAAAAGCAGCAAAACGTTAAAAAGAAACCAATTTTAGCTGTCGCCACCACAGAAAATACCCAAACTGGCTTAAATACGGTTCAGAGAAATTTGACATCTTACATGATTGATTCCTCTGCAACATTTTTCAGCTTCAAAAATTTTTATCTGGAGAGACCTCGACAGCAGATTATAGTTGAGCTTATGAAAATCTATTGGTAAGCAAAGATGTGGATGAAGAAATAAAGCAAATTTGATCTTTTGCTGAACGAAACCGCACAAACTGCGAAATCTTGTACTTCTGTATTTCAAGCCTAACTAGAATGAAAAATGACACTACGTTCAAAAATAATGCGTTCGCGAAAAATTTGCCGCAGTATGAAAGCATCAGCTTATACGGGATAACTTGAGATTGTTTTTGATTCCCAACGAACAAATGGGATGGGATGGGACGGCCTTGATTCCATTCATCAACTCTGCTAGTGGAAGGGCTACCACCCTCCCCATGCATACTACCTAGTCTATTAAGAGAAGGGTGAGACTCTCGGCCCTTTCTATTGCGTTAAGCGTGAAATATGCTCGGCACATTGTGGCCGGAATCTCGGGGGTTGTTAACCATATGTTTATATGCGTTTGAACTAAAACGCATCTTATTGGCTAATCGAATACCTTATGTCAAATTTACGTGTATAAGCAGTCCCCCCCGAGATCTCGAGGTTAACGAAGGGGAAGGCGCCAGGAGTCGCCGGAACCAAGTGTGTCTGATGAAGGGTCGGTCGAAAATATCAGGGTCCCCGGTAGACAGTTTTTACAGTTAAATGCTATCCCTCCCCCTCCCAAGTTTTCTTGTGCTACCAACCAAAATGTGCGGGACTGGTTTAAAGCGTATAGACGGTATTCAGAGGCAGAAATATGGTCCCCGGTAGACTCCTGGCGCATTCTCCCTACATTTCTTGAAGGTATGGCCGCCAGAATATTCGACAGGTTAACAGAGGAGGAAAACAGTCTCTAAATTCAGTTCAAACTACTTTTGTCAAGAAAATTTGTCCTCCAAATGAGGCGTGCCTCAGGTGGTGTGAGCTGCAAGACTGTCAGCAAAAAGACGCCGAATCAGTTACAGAATTTGTTGATCGTTTGCAGCGGCTACTAGAGCTGGCACGGCCTGATTTGGATGATCAGTCTGCAGATAAGGAGTAGATTTTACTGCTGCAGAATCAATCTCTGCCGCATATTCGTAAAATTTAGATAAAACGGAGCCCTGAAAATTTAGAAAAAGCTCTTGAACTGGCTAGAAAAGAGGAGTACTCTCGCAAATTGTTTCCAAATCCTGAACAGTCTTCCGAGGTATCACTGCATAGGCAGGAGTTGAAAACTGTTCAAGAGCAAAATGGTAAAATTATGTCCGTCTTAGAAAAGTTTCAAAAGCAGGAAGCGGTTGACTGAGACTGTGCACGTCTTGCAAACTTGTAGCATGCTGGAGAACCAGGTGCACAATCTAGGTCGTCAGGTGCAGCACTTATCCGATCAATTGGCAGCTCTCACAGCTAAGAAGACGAGCGTAAAGCAAGTGGACCGCAGTAGCAGCGGTCAAAATTGCTATCACTGTGGTGGTAGTGGTCATTGGGCGGCACATTCTCCAAACTATCGCACAAGCTCTAATTATGCGGTAGGTGGTTCCACCTATGTGCGGGACCGTATAGGTGCTTCTGGTGCCAGAGGCACGTCTCGAGGCCGCGCTAGAGGCCGTCGGGGAAATTAGCTTGCCCTGCTCCTGCCCGGGATGGAGTTGGGTTTAGCACTTGTGATTCGTTTGTACAGAATCAGAATTTTTCATTCTCTGTTCCTAATGCAAGTGTAGATAATTTTGACAGTAGTTTGGTGTTAGAATCTGAGATTGTTCATAATTTTAAGTCTCAGCACATGGCTTCTTGTTCGTCGTATTCTGCCGTATCTTATCCTGTTTTTGTGAACACTTATGTAAATGGCATTTTCTGTAAAGCTTTGGTAGACACAATTCCGGCTCTAGTATAATTAGTAGGTCTTTTTGTTAAAAAGTTTCAAAGCTACCTCTAACCCCCCCATAGCAGCATGCCCTAGAGTGTTACGGGAAGTCCGCTCAGTTTTAGGTTCTTGCAAATCCCGCGTTGCACTTTCAGGCGAGAAATTTGAGGTTGTTTTCTTAGTTGCTGAAAATACGACCATAGACTGTATTCTGGGAGCGCCATTTCTGGGGAACCACAAGATAATTGTCAATTTTGAAGAGGGAACTCTTGTCAAAGTACTAAGTTGCTCGCTAGGTTTAATGGCAATGTCAAACTTCCTACTTCTCAAATCCACCGTTCCTCGTATCTTGGTAACGAAACCAGTCCAGTTGTACTTTCTGATGACCTTGTGCTACCCCCTTTCTCTGAAACTTTGGCCGCCGGTGTAATTACTCGGCGAGTAAGCGGAGTTTCCAATAGTCTGCTTGTGGAACCTATTGTTCCAAATTTCTCTGATTGCAAGCAGCAATTCTTGCTGGGCAGATGTGTTGTCTCTCGGAACAGACACATTCCGTTGCGCTTAGCGAACCCCACAAACGCAGAACTATTTCTGCGTCGTGGACTGACAGTAGGCACTGCCTCTGCTCATTTGGGAGTTAGCGCGGTTAGAGAAGATATTCTTTCCTGCAACGCAGTGAACTCTGCCTCAACGACTAATAATGACGCGGTTTCAGCCCCGTCGGACCCAATGGTACCTTTAGGAGTGAATTTAAGTAATGCCAAGCCAAGGCTCAATCGTCGCCGCAGGAATGCGATCAGCTGGTTCAACTCCTTACGGAGTATTCTGATAGGTTTTCAACTGGAGATCATGACATGGGTTTGACCAAGAGTACATAATACATAAGAGTATGACAAGCGTCATACACTATGTATTATCAGCTCGCTACATCCTCTGCACGCTATCGGCTTACCCCCCCCTAAATCAGACCCCCTTATCAAAGCAAATTAGAGCGCTATGCTTGCACGCTTTAGAACGAAAACACAACTAGTCAGTTGGTTCAACGTGCGTCTGTTGCATGTAAACATAGCGGGCGAATTTCTTTGATATTTTATGGGGGGGGGGGTAGGCCGATAGCGCGCATCGGATGTAACAGCCTTATAATACATAGAGTATGCCTGCTGTCATACTCTTATGTATTATGTACTCTTGGTTTGACCAATGTCATAGAGCATCGTATCGAAACCACATCGGATCAACCGATAAAGCAGCAACACTACCGCGAGCCCTAGTCTAAGAAGAAGGTAATTGAAGAAAATATTCAGAGCATGCTAGAACGCGATATCATTAGTCCGAGTACTAGCCCATGGGCTTCGCCCATAGTTATTGTAAAGAAGAAGGATGGTAGTGACAGGTTTTGCATAGACTTCCGTCGTCTTAATGCTGTCACGGTAAAAGACTCTCATCCTATACCTCGGATTGATGAATCGCTGGATACTTTAGGGTCCGCTAAGTATTTCACAACCTTAGATCTATGTTCAGGCTACTGGCAAATACCCATGGCGGAGAAGGACAAGGAGAAAACAGCCTTTGTCTGCCAGAACGGTCTCTACCAGTTCAACGTCATGCCGTTTGGGCTGTGTAATGCGGCAGCGACGTTCCAACGGATGATGCAGTTTGTTCTTAGTGGGTTGACTAGCAAAATCTGTTTAGTCTATATTGATGACATCATTATCTTTTCGGAAACATTTGAGGAACATTTGGTTAGGCTTCGCGAGGTCCTAGAGCGGTTGAGGTCGGCAAACCTCAAGCTCAAGGGAAAGAAATGCTCATTTTGTCAGTTACAGGTAGTGTACCTAGGACATCTAGTGAGTGCCAAGGCCGTCCAGCCCGATCCTGCCAAGACCGAAGCTATCAGTAAGTTGACCGCTCCGAGGAGTACTAAGGAGGCGCGAAGTTTTCTTGGTCTAGCTTCCTACTATCGTCATTTCATTCCGAACTTGTCGCATGTCACTGAACCCATCTCCAGGCTTCTGAGAAAGAACGTCCCGTTCAGGTGGAGAACTGATTGTCAGAAAGCGTTCGAAACAGTAAAGAGGGTGCTAACCAGCGAGCCCTTGTTACGCCGAGCGGATTTTTCGCAGCCATTTATTGTATATTCAGATGCTTCGGACAGCGGCCTTGGGGCAGTGTTGTCCCAGCAAAGGCAAGGAGAGGAAGTAGTTATATGCTATGCCAGCAGAGGGTTGCGTCCCATAGAGAATAAGCATTAGCCATGCACTGGGTAGTAGAAGACAAGTTCAGACCGTATCTTTATGGTCATGAGTTTAAGCTGGTAACAGATCATAACCCTTTGCAGTGGATCCGAAGTATTAAGAACCCGAAAGGTAGATTAGCTCGTTGGTCAATGGATCTTGGTCAGTATAACATCACTGACGTAGTTTACAGGCGTGGCAAGGACAACGGGAACGCGGATTATCTCTCCCGTAATCCGACATTGGCAGCAATCATTTCAGCCGGCTTTCCTTCAAGTATTTCATCGGAAGAGTTAGCAGAGGCCCAGCGGAAAGATCCCTTCTGCTTAAAGCACCTTCGTCAGTTGGAGTCTAGAGACACGTCACCTAGTGGCTATTGCATCGACAATGGGTTGTTATGCAAATACAGTAGGCGTCTTAAGAATCGTAGAGTTGTCATCCCCGAAAGTTTAAAGGCAAAATTTTTAAGTGGAGTGCATGGTGGTCTTTTAGCAGGACACTTTGGATTCAAGCGAACACTTGCGCGGCTTTCGCCACGGCTCTTCTGGCCAGGTATGGCTCGTGATGTCGAGAGTTGGTGCAGAAAGTGTTCTGGATGTCAACCTGTTAAGAGTTCAACAGTTGGTAGACCTCCACTACAGCAAATACTAGCAGAAAAGCCATTTGAACGGGTAGGCGTAGATATGTTAGGCCCACTTCCGAGAACACAAACGGGAAACCGTTTTGCTATCGTATTTATAGACTATTTCACAAAATGGGCGGTAACAGCAAGTTGCCGAAAGGCGGATGCAGCTACAGTTGCTAAAATCCTCTTCGACTCCGTGGTACTACAGCACGGTTGTCCGGTGGTACTTCAGTCGGAGAGAGGGGCTGCATTTATGTCTAAGTTGTTAAGGAAGGTAACTAGCCTCCTTGAAATTAAGCAATTGTATTCAACGCCTTTTCACCCTCAAAGCAACGGCCTGGTAGAAAGATTAAATAGGACAGTGGGTGAACAAGTTTCAGTTTGTGTCCAGGGCTCTCCGAGAAAATGGGATAGATTCTTGCCTTACGTGACTTTTGCTTACAACAGTAGCGTGCACAGCTCCACCGGTGTTAGTCCTTTTCAAATGCTATTTTGAAGGCTGCCCAGATTACCGTCTGATTTAGTAAACATTGGGCACGACCTACCATGCTCCGACGTTAAAGCGTACTACGAGTTTCTTAGGCAAGGACTAGCACAGTTGCATGCCAAAGCTCTAGGAGGGCAACGAATGGCCCACAACTGGCAAGAAAGAGCTCACGAATCGAAGGCTAGGTCGCCAGAGTACAAACATGGTCAGTTAGTTTTGCTCCGGAACTTCTACAGAAACAAGAAGTTTGACCGAAGGTGGCAGGGACCCTATCGCGTAAAGAAGAAGCTATCTCCAGCGACGTGCCTCCTCCCAGGATTTGGACAGCAACGAGACATTTTGTGCACATTCCCGAAATTTACGGCCTTTGCAAGTTTAGGATTCGGACTAGTAGTTTTCTTCCTTTCTTTATGGCGCCAACTATCTTTCCTCCTCGACTATCCTATAGCTTCTTAGCTACGAGTTTCGTTTCCTTTTTTGCACCGATTCTCTCCTTTCTGATGTTAAAAATTGGATAACTGCTCCTGGTCTGTTAAGACGAAAGCATAAAGTAAGCTTAACGACCCGCTCTGCAGTTTGATGATTTCGGAGTAGTTCGATTTGGGTGTGTTTTGTTTTGTTTCTTTGTTGACGTTGGGGTACCTCGTACTGTTGTTGACCATCTGTTTGGGTGTTAACCTCCTGTGGAACCGTTGACTGGACCTAAGTCTAGTGTGAATTTTATATAGACGGCGTATACCGGGGTGCTACAAGTTTTGCGAAAATTTCGGCAACGTTGGGCAGAAACCGGTTGTACACATTTCTTAAGTATGCAGCTTGACTGGAATACCTAACGGAGGCTACGTGGGCGTCGGTGAAAATATAAAGTAGCTGGAGCCTATACTGCAACGTAAGGGATTCCAAAGAGTTACTATATCAGCAACGTAGGCAATGGTGAAAACATAAAGTAGCTAGTGCCTACACCATTTTAGAGCTCAACAGACATTTTAGCAAATAAAAATTTTCTTTGTTTTGCTGTAAATATTAAATCTGTGTGGCCATACAGACTAATGTACATAGTTGCGTAATGCTATTAGTATTGCTATGCTGCTCGTTTCGTTTGATTTGGTTATTTGTTTGTTTGTTTGTCAGTTTGTTTGATCCTAAGTGTCCAAGTTTTTTTGTAAAAGGGGAAGGAAATGTAAAGACAGTTTTGAGCTTGTAATGAGATTTGTTCGACTACTATGAAAAAGCTGGTAAAAGGAGACACAAAAATACAGTAAAACCCAGACAAAGAGTATATAAATGGGGAGGCTCCAGCAAGGCGGGGGGAGTCAGTTGCAATACATTGAAGAAGGCTACAAACATTCTATTCTGCTAGTGTCTTGCTTAGTAACTGGTTGCGTTATTTTCACGGTGAGCTGGTGCAGTTACTATAGTTCATCTAGCGACATCTTAGCTATGATTATTATCAAGAGTACATAATGATAAGAGTGTGACAAGCGTCACACTCTATGTAATGAAGGCGAAAACTATGCGATGCGCGCTAACGGCTTACCCCCCCCCCACAAATTGACCCCCTCTCACACCGCCCCTATATGGGTACATAGTTCCAAACGGGGGTCGCTCACTCGCTTAGTATATTTTGTACATGCATATGTTAAACATACACGCTTGCACCCTGTTCCCAAATTAGGCCTTGGTTAATTACAACGTGTAATTATGCAAAGCAGTGAGCGACCCCCGTTTGGACCACGTACCCGTATAGGGGCGGTGTGATAGGGGGTCAATTTGTGGGGGGGGGGTAAGCCGTTGGCGCGCATCGCATAGTTTTTGCCTTCATTGCATAGAATGTGATGCTTGTCACACTCTTATCATTATGTACTCTTGTTATTATTGACTGACTTCTCGGTAAAGCGAACCTTCCACTTAGGACCAGGCAAATACCAATAGCGGTGAACAGCACTTGCTTTGCATACGCTAATTTTAGTTTGCCCTTTTGAGCCAAATATGCCAGCGATAGTGAGCAGAAGATTACGACCGGAATTCACAAGGAAAGAAGCGTATCTCACCAAAACTCTTCAGTTTTGGTACGAGCCGTGTCCACCACAGGATCAGAACGTCCTAGATTTTGACCAAATTGAGGACGAGAACAACAGTATCTGGGAAGCGCTGAAGTCTTTGTTCGCTGAGGCTCATCCAGCCACTGCTAATTCCATAACAACGTTCAGAAAGTTCCTCACCTCCTATTGCTCCAGCATGTGGCCCCATTCCGTAAGGAGATACCATCGAGGGGCCCAAGTTTCTCTCCGACCCAAATATGCTGTAGACGTGACGATTAATCAGGTTGACTTCCACGGCGGACATTTGAGGGAATTTACGAACGTGATGGAAGCCAACCTGGAGTCCCTCCCTGCTGGACTTCCACTGTTTGCGCAGGGGTCGCTTCCCATAATTGTGGATACAAATCTGTATCTCCACAGCTTTATAGTTTTGCCAGGACCCCAACGAACGCCTGAGTCTACTAAAATCTTTCATACTAAGAAAGACGCGAACAACGTTGTGCGAGCGATTCTGGAGCCGCTGAGCCGTCTAAGAGAAAGTCTTCCAAACACAAAAGTGAAACTGTTTCCGGTTGGCTCAGTGCTGCCAATGCATTGGATAATGGTCAGAGCGGCGCTCCTAGAAAACCATGACGTTGAATACAGATTGGGTACAATGAGCTGCGATGTAATCACAACGTTTATCACTGGCGACACAATCGCTTCCACACAAACAAGCACAAGGACACGAGTATTGGCTTGATGCTATCGTGTCCAAGTACGATCCAAATGCGGCACTCACAAAGTTAAAGCTTTCAACCTACGAAGGCTACCTAGATCTATACCAGATGGGCCTCTACAAGAATCCACGGTTGCGACCAATCCCCTCAAGACCCCATTCCACAATGCAGTGGCTACGAAATGGAGCGCAATCGGTTCTTGCGATGGTTAGCTCATCATTTTCATGAAAAAGTGTGACTGAATTCAAACTAGAAAACTTGAACTTGCTAGGTGCTTGAACTCAATTCGGAAGACCTGGTTCACCTGGTGCGTCTAAAGTTGGAAAAATTAACTGATGTTTGTATTTAGCTATGTTGACCCAATTTGTAAGGGATAAGACAAACGCTAACATAAAACTTGATAAACGTGAATCTTGCTTTATAATTGTTTATCCAGGTTAAATCTGAAATTCAAGCACATCCATATCATCTGTATTTACCAGACTAGTCCTTCAGCTTGAGCTTCTGTTTGAAATTCAAAATCTCAGTTTGAGCAATTTAAGGTTTTAAAAGCTTAAAAACCTCGCTAAAATTACATTTGCAAATGTATACTCGCTGTGGTTATAGGTCTTCTTATGTTTCAATAATTGAATAAAGGAGGTAATAATATCTGTCTGTCGAATCGCTTTAATTGCATCGTATTATAATTTTGCATGCTCAGGGAAGGGAAGACTGGTCTGCTAAAAAATCCAAAATGTTCAACCTGTGTTCAACAGTTCCATCGAAAGAAATGGGTAAATCAATAGAAATAGGAATCTGAAGTTTCTAACGCTAAGCAGCTTCGAACAAAGACTTTTTTCGCAATTGTATTATAACAAACAGGTCAATAAAATATTGTCCCCTTTTGGGGCCTGCTTGTGTTTGCTACCGTTCGAAAATTTGGTGTGAGCACAATTTGACTTAAAACGACAAAATGACCAAAACATTAGATTGTTCAATTTTTCACTATCTGTAAAATGACCCTGAGCGAAATTTGAAAACCAACCTTCCTCTGCACCAATATATTGAGTCAAAAAATATAAATGTAGAAAACGTTATCTTATGGGCCGTTAGAAAAATCAGTGTGCGCAAAAATCGACTAATATAACTGATCAATAGAGATAGACCTCCAAGCTTTAAAGAAAAGTAGGTTTTCCATTTTATTTTTCCGGCCAAGCTCGGTATCGATGTGCATTAACATAACATATAGTTTACTCCATCTTAGAATCAACACTTGCACCTAGAAATCAATCAGTTGCTTTTCTACAATAAAAGCTTAGCAAAATTCGTACTTTTCCCGACTTTGACGGCCTCTAACTTTTTATGGGTAGGTCGGAGACCCAAAAACGCCGTATCCAAAAATGTAGAGAATTTAATTCTCTATCGAATGGTGGTAGTGCCATCTCTCTACGTGCTCTCAGTAGAAAATGTCAGCCAAAATGTAAAATTGGTCATTTTGAGCCGATTTTCCCGGGAAGCCTTGGGCAGAAAAGGGTTAAAGAATAACTCCAAAAATGAAAATTTGAGCTTTCGACAACTTTCCAGCAGTTTTACAATGTTTTCAATCCCAAACAACAATTTTTAAATGAGTTCGGACACAACTCACAAAATCAAAGCAACTGATTAACCCTTTTATGCCCGCGGGGGCCATTTGGCACAAGTGGTGATTTTTGCCATCTTATTTTCTGGGACAAGGTCCAGTTGCCGGTTGGCAATCTGGGCATTTGCTCCTTTTTTCTTCAACACGTCCAACCTATTTTGGGGGAATATTTCGACACCTGGTTGAAAAATCTAGTTTCTATAGCATTCCGTCGGCTAGGAAAATTTTGGTGATTTCAGGCCATGTTCGAGCGCTGCATTCAAGCAAATCCAGAGACGGCTGTAGTTCGTCGGCGCAAAAATCGTTCCACCAGGTGATGCGGGAGGTGATGTGCATTAAGGGGGGGGGCGACTAAAATGGGGGTGCCCAAAGTTTGTTGGATTTCAATTCTTTTTTGCAAGCATATAGTACATGTGCGTGGTCAAAATAGTATGTAGTCTCTAATTCCAAAGTCGTTCCTATAATCCGCTACACCCCCAAGAACGTGGCCGACCCCCCGATTTTGGCGGCACCCAACATAAATACTTAAAAATTTCTCACAGCTGTTTGGTTCAGTGCAAACGTCTACGCTTTGGCACAACAAGAGAAGACATGGGTAACATGCACCCGGCATTAGCTTTGCTGTAACCCTAATGTTTAGAGAGCAATGCTGGCCCAAACTTGAAGTAATGTCGAAAATTTGGAAAATTTTGGCCGCCGAATCAAATAATTTAAATTTGGTAAAACCCTGGAAGCTAAAATTTGGTGTGAACATACCCCCATAGGTCTACAAAACTGTGCCAAATATGAAGAAATTCTGCCGTGGCATTATAGTTTTATTCCACTTGAAACATGAAAAAACGTCAGTTTAGCATGGTTCAAAAAGTATCGTAAGGTGTTCTAGCATGATAACGTTGACAAATTTGGCTCAAATTGTGCTGATATGTAGCCTTACTGAATACTGACCCTGCCACAATAGAATAAAATAAAACTTGTTTCCTTCGTAAATGGATGCGTGTTTGTTACTTTGAGTATCCAGTTGAATGCCAAGTCAACTGCCTGACTGGTACACTCTTCTAGCGACTGTACAGCCTGCCACACGAAAAGAAAACAGCATAACACAGTTGTTAAGCAACGAAATAGGTGTAAATGGCTGAGTTAAATACATCCATTTTCAAAACTCAGCCAGGTCTTCTAAGCTAAGGCAAATTGAAGGTAAAATCCCTCAATTCAGTGGTCCTTTCAAACGATGAAATTTCAGTTTTTCCAGAATAACTTGAAATAGGTGGCAAATACGCGATTGCGCCAAGAAGAAAAGTTGTTCAGCATCATGAAAGCTATCGATTGATATGCATATTGTGTATATTGGACAATCTTCAGAAATTCGTTTTTGATGGATTTTGAAACTATTTTCATGTTTCAATTGGAAGAGTTTTAGGAAACGTCACAAATAGGTGTCCGATCACGTAAATAGTGTGGATGGGTATTTTAGAAAAATAGTTCATGGGCAGTTTATTGAGAGTATTATGTAAGTTTGAATTTACCTGTCCGAAGTGTTCAGTGAAGGAGTATTTCGGCCTGCCATTACTAACAAAATAAAGTGAAAATATAAGTATACTGAGTGATGAAAACAAAAACAAAATAGTCACAAATGTAATAAATTAAAATAACACAAATACACTTTATCATGCAAGGAGTTTTAATCAAACATCAAAAATCAAAAATAGGGTTGCTGGGATTTTAATTTAATAGGCAAGTTGAGAGATGTTCCAATTTGGTAAGATTTAGATTATACTCTACAATGTTATAAAAGATTTGAATCTTTCGGCCCTAATCCCTTAGATTCAAAGCTTTTATAACCTGAGAGTAAATTGTACAAAATAGGATTAGGTACCGAAACCATCATCAGAGGGATCCGTAAGAAACAAAATAATAACTAAAGGATATATCGTGATTGGCAGTAGTTGGGCCAGCCTAGTATAGACCTGGAAACGGTACCTAATAGGGGTGTAGGGCAACTCGCTCAGTGCCAAATTACATTAAAGCAAAGGCTTAGACGATTGTAATTAGACTTCGAGTATAGCTCGATTAGACTGAATTAGATTATTGCTATCTATTATCCAATAGGGATTACATCCATATTTATGTTTATATATGTTGCACATCTTTTGTCTTTTCTGACAGAGTCTTTTTAATATTTTATCTAAAAGGATTGAAAGTTTTTTAGTGGGCGACTTGCGACTGGCTATTATAGTTCTGAATTTAATTGGATTTTTGTGAAATTTAGGGATCACATACATGGAAGGTAATGCAGTGTCATCTTTTTTGATGTTGAGTTTGGAGTGCATAGCTTGCATTTCAGTGATAATTTCTGAGTTACATTTATTATTAATTGAAACATAGGTGTTGTTGTTGTTATTATTGCTGTCGATAAGACCGACTTCTTTAAATACTGTGTATATGTAAAATTGCTTACATATTATTGCGAAATTTTGAGGTGCTTTGTCTACGAGGGTAAATACAAAATCTTCTTGGTATTCCTTGATTTTTGTGTTGAATTGAGTTATGTCATAATAAGTTGCTTTTACGTCATCTTTCAGACGTTGTAGAGATTTATTCAGGTTATTGTTTACCTCTAATGCCCAGTCTCTAAGTTTATCTATGTCCCATTTATACTTACGTTTAATTTTAGTAATGTATTATGTTATAGATTTGCCGAAGGAGTTGTATATTGTATTTGTATTGGATTTTTTGTTAAATCTGTATTTTGGACCAAAGGTTAAGATTTTCTTAATAGTATGATCATCTATAACATCTGTATTCGAAGTTATTATATGTTGATTATATTTATCCTTGTGTTTGGATTTGTGGCAGTTACAGGTAAATCCATTCTTTTCATAGGACTTTATAAAGTCAGTACAGTTAATGTTTGTAGTCTGTCTGTAGTTAAGAACATCTTGAGCTATTGGTTTGTTATATTTATAGAATATTCTAGGTTTGGCAGTTGATTTTATATGGTCAGGATATGGCCATTTATGGACACTAGCTTCAAAAATAGAGCCGAAGTTAAGTTTGTCTATGGCTTTTGTATTAAAACTGATCATGATGTTGTCTTTTGTTTTCTTGTTTTCGATTTGTTGGTTTTTGAGTTCTACTCTGTATTCTGTTAGGTCTTTAATAAAGTCGTAATAAAACTATAATGCCACGGCAGAATTCCTTCATATTTGGCACAATTTTGTAGACCTATGGGATGTACGTTCACACCAAATTTCAGCTTCCGGGCTTGCACCCCATTTAAGTTATACGATTCGGCGGCCAAAATTTTCCAAATTTTTGACATTTCTTCAAGTTTGGGCTAGCATTGCTCTCTAACCATTAGGGTTACAGCAAAGCTAATGCCGTGTGCATGTTACCCAATATGTCTTCTCTTGCTGTGCCAAAGCGTAACAGTTTTCACTGAACCAAACAGCTGTGAGAAATTTTTATGTAATTATTTTGGGTGTCGCCAAAATCAGGGGGTCGGCCAGGTTGTTCGAAGCGTAGCGGGTCATAGAAAGGTAGCTAAGAACAAATGAGTTGATACTTTTTTGCTCACGCACATGCTTAATATTCATGCCAAAAATGAATCAAATCGGAAGATGTTTGGGCAAAAGTTTAGTCGCCCCCCCCTAACATAAAGTATAGTTTACTCCATCTTAGAATCAACACTTGCACCTAGAAATCAATCAGTTGCTTTTCTACAATAAAAGCTTAGCAAAATTCGTACTTTTTCCGACTTTGACGGCCTCTAACTTTTTATTGGTAGGTCGGAGACCCACAAACGCCGTATCCAAAAATGTAGAGAATTTAATTCTCTATCGAATGGTGGTAGTGCCATCTCTCTACGTGCTCTCAGTAGAAAATGTCAGCCAAAAATGTAAAATTGGTCATTTTGAGCCGATTTTCCCGGGAAGCCTTGGGCAGAAAAGGGTTAAAGAATAACTCCAAAAATGAAAATTTGAGCTTTCGACAACTTTCCAGCAGTTTTACAATGTTTTCAATCCCAAACAACAATTTTTAAATGAGTTCGGACACAACTCACAAAATCAAAGCAACTGATTAACCCTTTTATGCCCGCGGGGGCCATTTGGCACAAGTGGTGATTTTTGCCATCTTATTTTCTGGGACAAGGTCCAGTTGCCGGTTGGCAATCTGGGCATTTGCTCCTTTTTCTTCAACACGTCCAACCTATTTTGGGGGAATATTTCGACACCTGGTTGAAAAATCTAGTTTCTATAGCATTCCGTCGGCTAGGAAAATTTTGGTGATTTCAGGCCATGTTCGAGCGCTGCATTCAAGCAAATCCAGAGACGGCTGTAGTTCGTCGGCGCAAAAATCGTTCCACCAGGTGATGCGGGAGGTGATGTGCATTAAGGGGGGGGCGACTAAAATGGGGGTGCCCAAAGTTTGTTGGATTTCAATTCTTTTGCAAGCATATAGTACATGTGCGTGGTCAAAATAGTATGTAGTCTCTAATTCCAAAGTCGTTCCTATAATCCGCTACACCCCCAAGAACGTGGCCGACCCCCCGATTTTGGCGGCACCCAACATAAATACTTAAAAATTTCTCACAGCTGTTTGGTTCAGTGCAAACGTCTACGCTTTGGCACAACAAGAGAAGACATGGGTAACATGCACCCGGCATTAGCTTTGCTGTAACCCTAATGTTTAGAGAGCAATGCTGGCCCAAACTTGAAGAAATGTGGAAAATTTGGAAAATTTTGGCCGCCGAATCAAATAATTTAAATTTGGTAAAACCCTGGAAGCTAAAATTTGGTGTGAACATACACCCCATAGGTCTACAAAACTGTGCCAAATATGAAGGAATTCTGCCGTGGCATTATAGTTTTATTCCACTTGAAACATGAAAAAACGTCAGTTTGGCATGGTTCAAAAAGTATCGTAAGGTGTTCTAGCATGATAACGTTGACAAATTTGGCTCAAATTGTGCTGATATGTAGCCTTACTGAATACTGACCCTGCCACAATAGAATAAAATAAAACTTGTTTCCTTCGTAAATGGATGCGTGTTTGTTACTTTGAGTATCCAGTTGAATGCCAAGTCAACTGCCTGACTGGTACACTCTTCTAGCGACTGTACAGCCTGCCACACGAAAAGAAAACAGCATAACACAGTTGTTAAGCAACGAAATAGGTGTAAATGGCTGAGTTAAATACATCCATTTTCAAAACTCAGCCAGGTCTTCTAAGCTAAGGCAAATTGAAGGTAAAATCCCTCAATTCAGTGGTCCTTTCAAACGATGAAATTTCAGTTTTTCCAGAATAACTTGAAATAGGGTTCAAATACGCGATTGCGCCAAGAAGAAAAGTTGTTCAGCATCATGAAAGCTATCGATTGATATGCATATTGTGTATATTGGACAATCTTCAGAAATTCGTTTTTGATGGATTTTGAAACTATTTTCATGTTTCAATTGGAAGAGTTTTAGGAAACGTCACAAATAGGTGTCCGATCACGTAAATAGTGTGGATGGGTATTTTAGAAAAATAGTTCATGGGCAGTTTATTGAGAGTATTATGTCAGTTTGAATTTACCTGTCCGAAGTGCTCAGTGAAGGAGTATTTCGGCCTGCCATTACTAACAAAATAAAGTGAAAATATAAGTATACTGAGTGATGAAAACAAAAACAAAATAGTCACAAATGTAATAAATTAAAATAACACAAATACACTTTATCATGCAAGGAGTTTTAATCAAACATCAAAAATCAAAAATAGGGTTGCTGGGATTTTAATTTAATAGGCAAGTTGAGAGATGTTCCAATTTGGTAAGATTTAGATTATACTCTACAATGTTATAAAAGATTTGAATCTTTCGGCCCTAATCCCTTAGATTCAAAGCTTTTATAACCTGAGAGTAAATTGTACAAAATAGGATTAGGTACCGAAACCATCATCAGAGGGATCCGTAAGAAACAAAATAATAACTAAAGGATATATCGTGATTGGCAGTAGTTGGGCCAGCCTAGTACAGACCTGGAAACGGTACCTAATAGGGGTGTAGGGCAACTCGCTCAGTGCCAAATTACATTAAAGCAAAGGCTTAGACGATTGTAATTAGACTTCGAGTATAGCTCGATTAGACTGAATTAGATTATTGCTATCTATTATCCAATAGGGATCACATCCATATTTATGTTTATATATGTTGCACATCTTTTGTCTTTTCTGACAGAGTCTTTTTAATATTTTATCTAAAAGGATTGAAAGTTTTTTAGTGGGCGACTTGCGACTGGCTATTATAGTTCTGAATTTAATTGGATTTTTGTGAAATTTAGGGATCACATACATGAAAGGTAATGCAGTGTCATCTTTTTTGATGTTGAGTTTGGAGTGCATAGCTTGCATTTCAGTGATAATTTCTGAGTTACATTTATTATTAATTGAAACATAGGTGTTGTTGTTGTTATTATTGCTGTCGATAAGACCGACTTCTTTAAATACTGTGTATATGTAAAATTGCTTACATATTATTGCGAAATTTTGAGGTGCTTTGTCTACGAGGGTAAATACAAAATCTTCTTGGTATTCCTTGATTTTTGTGTTGAATTGAGTTATGTCATAATAAGTTGCTTTTACGTCATCTTTCAGACGTTGTAGAGATTTATTCAGGTTATTGTTTACCTCTAATGCCCAGTCTCTAAGTTTATCTATGTCCCATTTATACTTACGTTTAATTTTAGTAATGTATTATGTTATAGATTTGCCGAAGGAGTTGTATATTGTATTTGTATTGGGTTTTTTGTTAAATCTGTATTTTGGACCAAAGGTTAAGATTTTCTTAATAGTATGATCATCTATAACATCTGTATTCGAAGTTATTATATGTTGATTATATTTATCCTTGTGTTTGGATTTGTGGCAGTTACAGGTAAATCCATTCTTTTCATAGGACTTTATAAAGTCAGTACAGTTAATGTTTGTAGTCTGTCTGTAGTTAAGAACATCTTGAGCTATTGGTTTGTTATATTTATAGAATATTCTAGGTTTGGCAGTTGATTTTATATGGTCAGGATATGGCCATTTATGGACACTAGCTTCAAAAATAGAGCCGAAGTTAAGTTTGTCTATGGCTTTTGTATTAAAACTGATCATGATGTTGTCTTTTGTTTTCTTGTTTTCGATTTGTTGGTTTTTGAGTTCTACTCTGTATTCTGTTAGGTCTTTAATAAAGTCGTAATAAAACTATAATGCCACGGCAGAATTCCTTCATATTTGGCACAATTTTGTAGACCTATGGGATGTACGTTCACACCAAATTTCAGCTTCCGGGCTTGCACCCCATTTAAGTTATACGATTCGGCGGCCAAAATTTTCCAAATTTTTGACATTTCTTCAAGTTTGGGCTAGCATTGCTCTCTAACCATTAGGGTTACAGCAAAGCTAATGCCGTGTGCATGTTACCCAATATGTCTTCTCTTGCTGTGCCAAAGCGTAACAGTTTTCACTGAACCAAACAGCTGTGAGAAATTTTTATGTAATTATTTTGGGTGTCGCCAAAATCAGGGGGTCGGCCAGGTTGTTCGAAGCGTAGCGGGTCATAGAAAGGTAGCTAAGAACAAATGAGTTGATGCTTTTTTGCTCACGCACATGCTTAATATTCATGCCAAAAAAGAATCAAATCGGAAGATGTTTGGGCAAAAGTTTAGTCGCCCCCCCCCTAACATAACGTATAGTTTACTCCATCTTAGAATCAACACTTGCACCTAGAAATCAATCAGTTGCTTTTCTACAATAAAAGCTTAGCAAAATTCGTACTTTTTCCGACTTTGACGGCCTCTAACTTTTTATTGGTAGGTCGGAGACCCACAAACGCCGTATCCAAAAATGTAGAGAATTTAATTCTCTATCGAATGGTGGTAGTGCCATCTCTCTACGTGCTCTCAGTAGAAAATGTCAGCCAAAAATGTAAAATTGGTCATTTTGAGCCGATTTTCCCGGGAAGCCTTGGGCAGAAAAGGGTTAAAGAATAACTCCAAAAATGAAAATTTGAGCTTTCGACAACTTTCCAGCAGTTTTACAATGTTTTCAATCCCAAACAACAATTTTTAAATGAGTTCGGACACAACTCACAAAATCAAAGCAACTGATTAACCCTTTTATGCCCGCGGGGGCCATTTGGCACAAGTGGTGATTTTTGCCATCTTATTTTCTGGGACAAGGTCCAGTTGCCGGTTGGCAATCTGGGCATTTGCTCCTTTTTTCTTCAACACGTCCAACCTATTTTGGGGGAATATTTCGACACCTGGTTGAAAAATCTAGTTTCTATAGCATTCCGTCGGCTAGGAAAATTTTGGTGATTTCAGGCCATGTTCGAGCGCTGCATTCAAGCAAATCCAGAGACGGCTGTAGTTCGTCGGCGCAAAAATCGTTCCACCAGGTGATGCGGGAGGTGATGTGCATTAAGGGGGGGGCGACTAAAATGGGGGTGCCCAAAGTTTGTTGGATTTCAATTCTTTTTTGCAAGCATATAGTACATGTGCGTGGTCAAAATAGTATGTAGTCTCTAATTCCAAAGTCGTTCCTATAATCCGCTACACCCCCAAGAACGTGGCCGACCCCCCGATTTTGGCGGCACCCAACATAAATACTTAAAAATTTCTCACAGCTGTTTGGTTCAGTGCAAACGTCTACGCTTTGGCACAACAAGAGAAGACATGGGTAACATGCACCCGGCATTAGCTTTGCTGTAACCCTAATGTTTAGAGAGCAATGCTGGCCCAAACTTGAAGAAATGTCGAAAATTTGGAAAATTTTGGCCGCCGAATCAAATAATTTAAATTTGGTAAAACCCTGGAAGCTAAAATTTGGTGTGAACATACACCCCATAGGTCTACAAAACTGTGCCAAATATGAAGGAATTCTGCCGTGGCATTATAGTTTTATTCCACTTGAAACATGAAAAAACGTCAGTTTGGCATGGTTCAAAAAGTATCGTAAGGTGTTCTAGCATGATAACGTTGACAAATTTGGCTCAAATTGTGCTGATATGTAGCCTTACTGAATACTGACCCTGCCACAATAGAATAAAATAAAACTTGTTTCCTTCGTAAATGGATGCGTGTTTGTTACTTTGAGTATCCAGTTGAATGCCAAGTCAACTGCCTGACTGGTACACTCTTCTAGCGACTGTACAGCCTGCCACACGAAAAGAAAACAGCATAACACAGTTGTTAAGCAACGAAATAGGTGTAAATGGCTGAGTTAAATACATCCATTTTCAAAACTCAGCCAGGTCTTCTAAGCTAAGGCAAATTGAAGGTAAAATCCCTCAATTCAGTGGTCCTTTCAAACGATGAAATTTCAGTTTTTCCAGAATAACTTGAAATAGGGTTCAAATACGCGATTGCGCCAAGAAGAAAAGTTGTTCAGCATCATGAAAGCTATCGATTGATATGCATATTGTGTATATTGGACAATCTTCAGAAATTCGTTTTTGATGGATTTTGAAACTATTTTCATGTTTCAATTGGAAGAGTTTTAGGAAACGTCACAAATAGGTGTCCGATCACGTAAATAGTGTGGATGGGTATTTTAGAAAAATAGTTCATGGGCAGTTTATTGAGAGTATTATGTAAGTTTGAATTTACCTGTCCGAAGTGCTCAGTGAAGGAGTATTTCGGCCTGCCATTACTAACAAAATAAAGTGAAAATATAAGTATACTGAGTGATGAAAACAAAAACAAAATAGTCACAAATGTAATAAATTAAAATAACACAAATACACTTTATCATGCAAGGAGTTTTAATCAAACATCAAAAATCAAAAAATAGGGTTGCTGGGATTTTAATTTAATAGGCAAGTTGAGAGATGTTCCAATTTGGTAAGATTTAGATTATACTCTACAATGTTATAAAAGATTTGAATCTTTCGGCCCTAATCCCTTAGATTCAAAGCTTTTATAACCTGAGAGTAAATTGTACAAAATAGGATTAGGTACCGAAACCATCATCAGAGGGATCCGTAAGAAACAAAATAATAACTAAAGGATATATCGTGATTGGCAGTAGTTGGGCCAGCCTAGTACAGACCTGGAAACGGTACCTAATAGGGGTGTAGGGCAACTCGCTCAGTGCCAAATTACATTAAAGCAAAGGCTTAGACGATTGTAATTAGACTTCGAGTATAGCTCGATTAGACTGAATTAGATTATTGCTATCTATTATCCAATAGGGATCACATCCATATTTATGTTTATATATGTTGCACATCTTTTGTCTTTTCTGACAGAGTCTTTTTAATATTTTATCTAAAAGGATTGAAAGTTTTTTAGTAGGAGACTTGCGACTGGCTATTATAGTTCTGAATTTAATTGGATTTTTGTGAAATTTAGGGATCACATACATGAAAGGTAATGCAGTGTCATCTTTTTTGATGTTGAGTTTGGAGTGCATAGCTTGCATTTCAGTGATAATTTCTGAGTTACATTTATTATTAATTGAAACATAGGTGTTGTTGTTGTTATTATTGCTGTCGATAAGACCGACTTCTTTAAATACTGTGTATATGTAAAATTGCTTACATATTATTGCGAAATTTTGAGGTGCTTTGTCTACGAGGGTAAATACAAAATCTTCTTGGTATTCCTTGATTTTTGTGTTGAATTGAGTTATGTCATAATAAGTTGCTTTTACGTCATCTTTCAGACGTTGTAGAGATTTATTCAGGTTATTGTTTACCTCTAATGCCCAGTCTCTAAGTTTATCTATGTCCCATTTATACTTACGTTTAATTTTAGTAATGTATTATGTTATAGATTTACCGAAGGAGTTGTATATTGTATTTGTATTGGGTTTTTTGTTAAATCTGTATTTTGGACCAAAGGTTAAGATTTTCTTAATAGTATGATCATCTATAACATCTGTATTCGAAGTTATTATATGTTGAT
>JASAND010023703.1:0-10858 GCA_030248195.1 Trissonchulus latispiculum | reverse complement strand
AAAAACAGCTTGAAGAACTAAATAAAAATAATTAGATCGAAATAAATAGCCAAAGAGGTACTAAATTCATTTTGGAAGCTACTAAAATTTCCAGAAAAAAATCCAAAAATTTGGAAATGAACTTGTACAAATCAGACAAAACTTTGTGTATAACTTCTGAAAGAATAGGCCCGGGCCCGAAGCCCGGCCCGCCCAGCACCCGGCCCGGCCCGGCCCGGCCCGCACCCAATTTTTCCTCCCTCGGCCCGGCTTGTCCCGGCACGTTCTACCTTAGGCCCGGCCCGGCCCGGCCCGCGGGCCGGGCGGGCCGGGCCGGGCCGGGCCTGCGGCCTGAGTGAGGTCTCTAGCTCCTAGACATTCGCTCATAACCACCTCTTAGCGCCTTTCTCTTAACTTTCTGAGCACTCTCACGCTGGAACTTATGAAGTGGAAAAGTTAAGGGAGACTTACAAGGTAAAATGACTCTATATTCATCTACTAAATATGGTAATAAATAGATCATTTAAATCGAACATAATATATTTAATATTTTTTGACAAAAGTAATGTCGAAATTCCAAACATTTGCTATTATATACTTATACTTCATATTCATCAGTTGAAACTCATAAAATGACTAATAAGCTTTTACAGAACTTTTCTGGAGGAATACAATACATTACACCTTTATCTTGGCTAAATATTTGAACAATTAGCACTTGAGAGTGTGTTATGAGCCCGATTTTGGGCTCCTAATTTTAAGAGCCAATTGAGGAGGTCTCTTAGTTTAGGAGCTCTTCGTGAAACACCATTCTCCTAACTTGTCTCATAAGTAGTAAACTTAGGAGCTCTTAGCGCTATGAGCCCTTTGTGAAACGCCCCATGTATCTTATCTGTATCTCTGGGAATTACTCTTCAAAGTTGAAGTTTCACAAAAATTTAAAAAATTTTTGGCTAACGAAAGAAAATTTTATTACTGGTGCGAGCTATGGAGGCTGTAATTTGTGCACAAGAGGAGGCCCTATAGAGTACTGATTGTGTACAAATGGCAAGAAATTTTGCCGCGTGGAAAAGTTTTTATGTCCAACTTCAATCTTCAAAAATTGCTAAAATCGCCTTTTTTGGGCAATGACACCCCAGAAATCGAAAAAATCCAATTTTTTGAAATTCAATTTTTTGATATATTTGAACTCAGCGTGGTCGAAACACACCCACAAACGATTCATCGATTAGTGAAGGTTTGGACTTCTATGCACAAGAAAGCTCTGCACATTATCCGACATGACTGAAAAAATGGCGATTTTGTTATTTTTAAAGATTAAAGTTGACATAAAATTTTTTTCATAAGGCAAAATTTCTGCCGTTTGGTAGACATGAGTACTCCTGATAGGGCCTCATTTTGTGCCAAATTACAGCCTCATAGCTCGCACCAGTAATAAAATTTTCCTTTCGTTAGCCAAACATTTTTTAAATTTTTGGCCGAAACTTCAACTTTGAAGAGTAATGCCCAGTGACGCAGAGCCAAGATACAGAATCTAAGTATTTTTCAACAGATCGGATCACTGTACCAAATCATATTTGCAAATGGCAACTTTGAAGCTATGGCTTTTGCATCCAGCAGAAATTTTCAATTAATTATGTTGGTTGTTGGCGGAAAACTGTATGGGTAGACACACACAACCCACGGCTGAAGACACACTTGGCTGGAAGGCAGACAAGATCTCAGTACCCGATATTTTTTTGACCACACCCATGCTCTACATCTTCGCCAAAAAGTAGGCCAATCGGACAAAGTCGGGGCAAGTCGATTTTAGTAGCCCCCACCCCTTAATCCGACGTGCTATTTCTTTAATGCGGATTAATTTTAATCTAATCCGGCTAATGTTTAAAGAAATAGGGCCTAGGTTAATTTAATCTTCAAAATCTCCCCTATCTATTTTTTGATGGCACGGGTTTGCAGCCGACCAACTACAGCCGGCGCTGGATTCGTTTGAGAGCGTCGAACAGGTCTTGAAAGTTTCAGATCGCATTGACGCCGAAAAGATGTAGTACTGTATCTCCATTTTTAGATGGCGTGAAAATAATCTGACAAAACGGGGTCGACGTGCTGAAGAAAAAAATTAGTTCTGCCAAGACTACCAGGTAACTGGCCACTGCTCCGAGTAATAGGTGTCGAAATTCGTCATTTTGGCCTTATGGTCATCCATCCAATAGAGTCCAAATTTCGAGTTTTTTCGATTTTCGATTTCGAATACTTAACGACAATGTATTCTCACACTCACACTAGACAATTGTAACATAAGTGTAACCAATCCAGTCTACAATTTTTTGTATTACAGTGGATTACTGTTACATCTATGTCAGTCATAGGTTTAATTTTTTGTATAATTAACACATTAAAAGTCCTATAAATTTTGAAAAACTGGACTACCTGTGACAGCTTCTGTTTTGTCATGAAAACTGCAGTGCTTCAGTGAAAGGAATCCTGATTAAACAAGTGTCGGAAACCATTTTGTTTAAAGTTCTGCCGAGAAAATTTAAAAACGTGATCGGAAAATCTGGATATATGAATGGGAGACGGTCCAGTTTTAATTGAAAAAATAAAAAAATCGAGGGTGAATTACAAAAGTTTTTGGAGAAGGCTTTATTTCTGGAAAAAGGACATTAATTTTGCTGAAATTAATTCGGCTCATTAAAGGCATCCCTGCCAGAAAATTGACCCATAATCCTGAATTTGGACAGGATCGCGTCACCCCAGAAATGGAGTATTTAAGCAGCTCCTTTTCGCAATTTCAGCATCAGTTTTCCCTTCTACTTTTCCAATTCTATTTCTATTTCCTTTTCTTTTCCTGTGAGCGTCCATGGAGAGTGGGGGCGTCCGTTTTCTGGCCTTCCTGGCCGTCGCCTGTTCCGCGGTCACTCTTTTCGCCTCCGTCGTTTTCGTTCCAATGCTCTTCAACGAGATCTCCTCAATCTGGGCTGATCTAGACTCCAGAATGGAATCCTTCAAGGTTTGCCATTTGTGTGTCTTGCTTGGAAGAATTGTATCATAAAGAGTACCGGTTTCTAGCCTTGAATTTAGCGAATAGCTTGCTTTTCTGACATAGCAACCAACTAAATATAGACCGTTGATGTTTAAACATGGATTTCTAAAAACTGTAGATTCGGCCAAAATTTCTTATCTTGCTGTAATGTAGAAGACATCTAGCACGAGGGAATATATGGATTTACCTCAGCACGGCTTTATGCTCCCGAAATCAGCCAAATTAAACACAAGTTTTGCAACGTCGCATTGCGTTTTTTCGCAATTGGAGTCCTAACCCAATCAAAGAAAGTATATGTTCAAAACAAAATATTCGCAGGTCGGTATATATTGAAAATAGATATTCGATCAAATCTCTGGCTTAAGCTTAAAGCTTAAACTACAGCTAATAGGCATTGTTAAAATCTGAGTATATTGAGTATAAAATAACGTTGTTTCAGGAAATTGCGGATGTCGCCTGAAAGGATCTGGTTGAACTGAACTCCAATCCGGAAGCCAGAGCCATTCGTCAGGCCTATGGTGGTGGTGGAGTTGGAGGAAATGGGGGTGGCGGAGGAGGAGGTTACGGAGGCGGTGGAGGTGGAATTGGGGGCGGAGGAAACGGAGGGGGCGGGGGCAATGGTGGGGGTAACGGAGGAGGTGGAAACGGATTCAACGGCGGTGGAAATGGGGGTGGAGGTGGTGGGAACGGAGGTGGCGGTGGAGGAAATGGCGGGGGTGGAAATGGGTTTAATGGAGGCGGAAATGGTGGCGGCGGAGGTGGAGGTGGTGGTAATGGAATGTGTCGTAAGTCGCCAGTGATATGTGCAAGAGTATACAAGATAACAGGCGAAATTAAGCAGCACTACAGGCCTACAGAAAATTCGGGCCTGAGGTGGTGATAAAACCCACAACCTTTGCGTAACTAGACCGACGCTCTAACGATTGATCCACTCAGGTAGAATCGAACTAAGCTTATCAGATATGCTTGAAGTAGAACCAAAACTTTTTAAATGGGCATATAGCCCGACCAAAGACTAACGATAAAGTACTTTAACAAAAAGCTCCGTCACTAAAGCGACCGGCAATAATTGTTAATTAAATTAAATTAAATTAGACTAAAATTAGTTAAATTATATCTAAAATTAAATTATTAAATTAAATTTTTTTAACTAAATTAAATTTCTTTTCCCTTGTTTTTTTAGAGTGTGATTCTGGCTCATCCTGCCCACCTGGACCACCCGGACCACCTGGCGATCCTGGGTAAGAATGATTCCTATTTTCTTTGACTGACTAAAGAGTTCGCTTCTGCTTCAACAAGCCATGATTAAATTGAAATGCTTTGCAAGTATCGACTAATTTACTATACAAACTGAAAGAAGGTGGCACACGAGACAGCATCCGAAACGAAATCGGCCACTTGGTGGTACTCGAACCCGCGGTCTTCCGCGTTACGCGCAGACGCTATGACCAACTGAGCTACCTCAAATAGGATGTGCATTAGATTCTGGAACGGTCTGAAATTCTCAGCAGCTCCTGTGCCTGTTAGGATCGATATATATATCGATATTAACCAAACCTGGAATTTCAATTTCATTTTATGTGCTAATTTCTAATGTGCTAATTTATTCTTATGATTATTTATTTATTTATTTATTTATTTATTTATTTATTTTTTATTTGCAGTGAGCCCGGCGATGCCGGTGACCCTGGCGCGGACGGTCAGCCGGGTGAGGACGCGGAAGACTCGAAGGCTGAGATGGGCGCCATGCCCGGATGCGTGGAGTGCCCACGAGGCGACCCGGGACCACCTGGACCTCCTGGACCCAATGGTATGTCTATCGGGATTTTGTGGGGCAGAAAATGTTTCCTCCCTGAATGCGACGTGACAAACATTTTCACCCTGATACTATAAAAGCATAATTTTCAAGACAGTAATTCCTACAGTCAGATAGTGAGCTTCGTTGAAGTCTGTGGATTAATCGTTCGTAATTAGTAACTGGTTAATGAGCTAGTCAGTCATGAGGCAGCGATAATTAATTAATTAATTAATTAGTCCAAACACCGTAGTTTGGTTGGTGTAGAATCTCGAGTTCGGTCCTCGTCGTGGACACTTTTCTTCACATCTTTCATTCTTGATTGCAATCTTTCGCATTGTTATTAATTCGATTCGTTTCTTGCTTCAGGTCCAGCCGGTCTGAAGGGAATGTCGGGAATGCCCGGAAATCCTGGTCGTCCAGGCCAGCCCGGTCAGTCCGGAGATCGTGGAGCGGACGGTGGACCCGGATCGGACGGAGGACCCGGACCCGCAGGACCCGCCGGAGCGGACGGATCGGGTGGACGGGGTCGGAAGGGAGAAAAGGGAGAGGCCGGACTCAAGGGACCGCCCGGCGCCCAGGGTCAGCCCGGAAAGAAGGGAGGAACCGGACCCCCAGGACCTCGAGGACCCAATGGACCTCCGGGTGACAACGGACGACCCGGGAACCAGGGACAGGGCGGTCTCCCAGGCGGTCCCGGAGGCCCCGGTCCGGACGCCCAGTACTGTCCCTGCCCGCCGCGTGGAAGTGGAGGCGGATTTGGCGGGAACGGCGGCGGCGGAGGTGGAGGTGGTGGATACAGTAACGGTGGCGGCAACGGTGGTGGTGGTGGTGGTGGTGGTTATGCTCAGTAATCTGAACATAATTTTGTAATTTTGGAAGAAAATGTGTGTCATGTGTGCTGAAACTTATGTAGTTTGTAATCATTTGTGTATCGTTAGACTGTAACAGAATTTCTAATAAACGTAGTATTCCTTTAAGGTTGTTAACGCATCAGCTGAATCACACCGAAAAATGCTTCCAATAAAGCGGAGATACTACTGGTCATAAAGAAATGTATACCAAACTGGAAGTTCTGAAACTATAGATTTAGTTAGGATTTCTACATCAGCCTAAAAGCCCTGCAATTGAACAGCGGGAAAGATAACTTATAACTACAAATGTTGTACTCGGAACCAGGAACCGAAAGCTAGAACCGGAACCGGAATCGGTTTTGAAACTTGGAACCGGCCCCAATCAGGCTGAAAGCGCTGCAATTGAACAGCTGAAGCTCTAAACAAACTCCGATTCATATCATTAGGTACAGATTTTCTCCCAATTAAACCACAGGAGTTTCCGTGAATTGAGCTAAAACGGAATCTAAATTCAAGCCATTCTTGTATCAATTTTTTAGAGGCCTCAGCTAATTTGGGAGTTTAGGGCGCATCAAATCATAAAAAGTCCGGCAACCAATATAAATTAGTAGTCAAATTTGATTGGTTTTATTCAGACCTTAAAATTGAGAAATAATCTCTGTAATTTTATTTCATGTTTAACCTGACCTTGTAGTACTCGTTTTTTAAACAATAAAAACTGTCTGAAATAGTCTCTGCTTTTTCATATGATTTCCTGGAAAAATTACGGGTCTGAGCTCATCGCAATTAATTAATAATTATTTGACCATCTGTCCCACTGAGCAAATTTTATTAAATTTAGCAGAATATACGGTTATCGACATAAAGATCATCATTTGTAAGAGTTAAGGTGCATTCATAGTCGCGAACGCATAGAGACGCGCGTCGACGCGCGTCAACGCCTCAGATTGTAACATGCCGTTTTAACCGTTTAAAATCAGTTTTAATGAATTTATGCTCACGAACGCATGCAGACGCTCACGTACGCGCGTCGACGCGCGTCTGCTCGCGACAGGAACTGTGAATGCACCTTTACGGATTTGCGAAGTGGCTTGGTTTACTCCCATGTTACACTGTTTGGCACTTTACCAGAAAGTGAAGAATTAATGGTTTACATTCAAAATAAGGTTATCTCAATTCAATTGTTTGACGCTCACTTTTTGATAGCTGTTTTGAGACGGGTTGAGTTCAGTTTGCTTCCTTTCTCAAAAATTCCATAACCGGTACTAATTACTTATTAACGCAGAGTTATTTGATTGACCTAATTAAAATCCCTTTTTTTCAACATTGAGCATACGTTTGAAGGATAAAAAATAAAATTATATTAAATAATTAAATTTGATTTTAAAATTTTCAAATCCTAATTTTTGCCAATACACATCAGGATCGTACTGTCCCTGCACCAGAGATGAAACCGGGTCACTATTTACTGACCCGGTGACCCGGTGACCCGGTCGACCCCTGACCCGGTGACCCGGTGACCCGGTGACCCGGTATTTTTGAAATTTCAGGTTTAAGCTTGGAAAAATTAAAAATCCTTATATTACGGTGCTGTAGGGGTTCTTTGATCTTTTTGGACATTTTTGGCGTCTAAAATAAGTTAGGCTAAATTTTTGCTTTCCTTAATGTAAATTTGGAAACTAAATATTGTAAGTATTAAGCCGGATCAAAGCTGTTTTGCACGATTTCGCACTCGCACTTATGAAGTAGACTACATAACTTGTTGAGTCAGTATGGAAGAAAATATTCTATAATCATCTAATTATAATTACATGACTTAACGTAAGCACGTTTGTGTTTTATAATTACTGTGGTAAAGTATTTTGTTCAGTTGTAAGGCTGAAGGTTTCATTCAGTGGGGATTCTTTAGAATTAATCTTGCTTCTGACTAGAATTCAGACAACCTATCTTACAAATAAAATCAAATCAAAATCCACGAGTCCCTAAGGATAGTAAGTCATAGCAGTTAGAAAGTTAAAATCAAAACTCAGAGTCGGTGAGTGAACCTTACTTTGTTCAGATTTTCCTACTTACATGGTTCTGAAATCCACACAGGATGACCCCTTAGCAAAAACCGAGAGCAGCCATAAGGAAACCTGCAGTAGATGGAGCACAGAAAATTTTTAGAATTGAAAATAAGGATTTCGAACTCTCAGGGCCCATGTCCTATTTTTTATTTTTCTAGTTAAGGTTCAAGGAAATCAGATTCAAAGCTAGACCCATCCTTGACGGGACATTACAAATATTATGAGCACACTACAGTGACAAGCATCAAGACCGGGTCAGAGCTCCTGACCCGGTGACCCGGTGACCCGGTCCATATAGTGACCCGAACTGACCCGGTGACCCGGTGGCCCGGTGACCCGGTTTCATCTCTGCCCTGCACCATCTACTCAGAATTTATTTAATTTTATTCACAGTACCAAAAAGCTATTAATGCATCTATTAATCAATTATCTGTTGATCGGGATTGCCTTGTTTTCGCTAATAAAATCGGACAAAACCGAAATCGATCTAATTATTACAATTGGAGATAGCGGTAGTGATGATGGAGTGGATTATTTCCGAAACGATTTTCACGGATTTCGGGAATATAGCGACGGACGAGTCTACAGCTACTATATGGGACAAATGCTGGGTGTGAATCAGCTGAACTTTGCGTATGGTGGCGCCCTGAGCGGGTTGGGAAATTACTTTTTTGACACTCCAGATACCGGTCTTGCCTGGCAAACTCAGGTAGTGGTTAAGGTAAAGAAGTCCATGGTAATTCACAATAAAGTCTGACACAAAAATGTGCGTAGAAAATTGTGATTACTTATACAGCATTTAATATTCATCAGAGACCCACAGCATATATTTTCAGAATCCTCATGACAGTTGAATGAAAGTTTTCAGTCAGCTCCATACGTGTGCTTGGGGGGGGGGGTTTGAGGGGGGTACCACCCTCCCCCCCAGACCTGAGCTCACCCCCCCAGAGAGGGTCCCTCACCCCCCCCCCAGAATCCGGATTTTTCCGGTAAAAAACCGGAAAAATCCGGTTTTTCGGCGGCCTTCGGCCGCCCTTCACCCCCCCCCCAGAACTTCCCCTCCTGCACATGTCTGGTCAGCTCCCACACACGTTTGCTGATTCCTGTTTACCAGGTTATTTCACCTCAGGCAATACTTTCCTACTTTGTTTAATGTCACATTAAAACGGCAGTTTTGATCATGGCGAGTCTGCTGTCACAGCTAAACAAACCTGAACAGAGTGGGCTTCAATTTGTTCCACAACATTTGAGCACATTTCTGATACTCATTCTGCTTCGAAAAGTATTTCAACCGTCTGCAAGGTCAGTTTCATTGAGTTGAAACGGAAACTGCAGTCATGCGAGGAAAGCAGGCACCGGAGAGATTGATATAGAAGTTCAGCTGATGGTCTTGTGGTGTAGCGCTAGCACGTCTGACTCCCCAGCGCAAGGGCCAGGATTGATCCCCGGCTTGACCGATATTTTTTTATACTCTGAAAGTTTAAGCATCCCTGCTACCCTCTTGCATCCTCCTTAGAGGGTATTCGAGGGTACCTGACGGACGAACTACTTGCTCTAGCAGCATATGGTTGAAGCGTCATGCCATTATTATTTTTGAATAAGTGATCTGCCCAAGAAAGAGTTTGGTATTACTGCTAGGAAAACTAAAAAATGCAAGATTTAGATTTAAGGTTAAAATTTTAAACTTTTAACGTCCACCGAACCAAAATGTGTTGAAGTATGTGAGCCAAATTTGAAGTCACAACTGGCTACGTTTTGTGCGCCGGCATGCCTTTGAGTCCCTTAAGCATTGACAAAAACAATTTAGGCAATTGTTCCTATTTCCCTTTTTTCTCATTTTAGCAGAGAAGTTTGAACAAAAACAAGACATTGGTAATATATCAATCGTCGGGAGCGAACGATTTGAGCCAAGGAAAGATTGGTTTGGATGGAATCATTGAAAATCATCGCCAAAATGTGGAGACACTCTTGTCGTACGGATTTCAGAATATTTTGCTGATCGATATTGGCGATACTTCGATCTGTCCCTGGTTCAATACTGATCACGGCAGCTCCTACAGGGAGATAACGGCTGCCACCTTCAGACAACTGAACGAAAGATTTATACCAGAAATTGTGGAACCATTACACGAAAAATTTCCAGAGGCCATCATAGTGCTAGTGCATAGCAGTGAACATGCTAAACTAATTTTTGAAGGTAACTCTTTAAGGTTTACAAAAGTTATGCAGGGGGTAGGGGGACATAGGGGTGTGAGTGAGGGAGGGAGGGGCGTTGCAGTTTACCAAAGTTGCACATTCGTCTGCCACATAAGTGTAAAATATGGGAAGGGGGGAGGGTTGCGGTTTCTGTCATTTTCGCTGGGAAAAACCAAGAGCAGTCCTTGTGCTGTGTGTTGTGTGTAAAGCTTTTCTGATTTCCAAAATCCTGAGGATTTGCCTTAGCAAAGATTGTCGGTTTTTGTCTCTCCAGAAGGGATCAGAATCCTTGTATTTCTTCTACTCTATTCTCTAGTGTTGTCTAATGTCCGCATAACTGAGCAAGATCTTCTGATCCCACTCCATCTGCGCTAGGGGATTGGAGTGTCGAAAGATGCTGTGTTCCTCTACTTTGCTAATGAGCAGCAGCCTAAGTGGTTGTCTTATTGCCAGAACCGAAAGGCCAAGAAGATGTCTGCTCTAACTTCCCATCGTGGGAGAGAAAACTAGTCATACCAGATATGTATGACTGATGGAGGAAAAATTTTTGCTCCCTCATATAGCCTCTAGGCTGAGCAGCCCGGCAATAACGACAGCAATAACATTATGTTTACACTATGATTTCAGTGTCTATTAGTGTCGTTGTCACGGTGCAATTTTTCCCCGTAGAAAAATTTTACCGGTGAAATTTTGCACCCGGAAAAATATCTTCAACGAAATTTTTCCGGGGGGGGGGTAAATTCGTAGGAGAAAAATTACGCCGTGACATCGTCACCCCCTCCCTCGTCCAAGTGCCTTCATTTGAATTTTTGCTTCAGCTCTACCGAACAATACCGTGGCCTACAGCAGGAGTTTGACTGAGGCCATTGAAGATCGACCTAAATTTGCCTTTTTCGACGAGTTTCATCCAACCTCGGCCGCACAC
>JASAND010023702.1:0-11398 GCA_030248195.1 Trissonchulus latispiculum | reverse complement strand
CTCTTATAAAATTACGAGAGAGATGTTTCTGGCCCGGAATGAAGGCAGCCGTAAAAGAATGGTGCGCCTCCTGCCTTGCTTGCGCCACTAAAAACGACCAACACGCTACGCAAGACCACCACTGACCTCAATTCAGGCAACTGAACCCTTCGAACTTATGGCTATGGACATAGTAGGTCCGCTGCCTCAAACCTATAACAGTAATAAGTACGTTTTGGTGTTCACTGAATACTTGACCAGGTGGCCGGAAGCTTTTCCTTTGCGCGACACGAAAGCGGAAACGGTTGCCCAAGTTTTTGTTAATGAAATTGTGTCCAGACACGGAGCTCCGCGACGCTTATTGTCTGACCGAGGTGCTAACTTACTAGCTGCAGTCGTGGAAGAAGTTTGCAAGGTAGTTTCTACTGAAAGAGTGTTTACTACGCCCTACCACCCTCAGTGCGATGGCCTAACAGAAAGATTTAATGGTACTTTGATGCAGATTTTATGTATGTAAATTATCTATGTACGTTAATTCGAAGCAACAAAATTGGGACGAATGCCTTCCACTAGCTCGATTTGCATACCGTACCAGTGTTCAAGCTTGTCTACGGGCTTCACTCCGTTTTATCTGTTGTACGGACGAAATGCAGAATATCCTACGGATACACAGTTATCTGTTGCTAACCCTAAATACGTAGACCATTTAACTTATGTTGATAGCCTAAAATTACACTTACAAGAAGCGCGCCAAGTGGCTAAGACTGAATTACGTGGCGCACAGGCGCGACAAAAACGAAACGCAGATCGTTCTGCAACTCCACTGACGTTCAAAGTCAATGACGAAGTTTTAGTTTTCAAAGGGAAGACTCCTAAGTTGACTCATCAGTGGAAAGGCACTTATACCATTGTAGATGTTACGGGAACTGATGCCTTGGTAAGACTTACTACGAAACCCCAGGAAGTACCACATTGGGAGCACATACGCAATTTAAAACTTTATCATGGATTCAAAGATAAAGAAAAAGCCAGCGATACGCAGAGATACGATCAACTACTTTCTACGTTTTCCTATGATTTGATCCCGGGCTTAGAACCCGAAGACTCTGATTAATAAGAAATTGTCAATTAGGAATCAGTCTCCTACGTACAATGCTACTCTACGTCTAATTCAAATTGTTCTTTAACATTAGCTTCTAATAACACTAGCTTCTGATGAAATTAAACGTAACTAAAGTCTGACCAAAAATTCTTGGAACCGAACTGTGAGCGCTTGTCCTGAGATAACCTTTGAAGTTAGCCTGTATAAAGTATATATTTTTAGAAACCTCAGGAGGAGGAGAATCCGGTAAAACCATCATATCCGGTCTATATCCGGTTACCGGATGCCAAATCGATAAAAACGCTTCAGATTTAGAAAGAGAATGGTAATTAATTCATACTCTAGCATATTGGTCCTTGGCCCAAGACAACTCCGAAAATCCGGTCACATCCGGTCTATGTCCGGTAACCGGATGTCTAGGTCACAAAAACTGTACAGCCAAATGGATAGGTCGTACAGTTTCGCTGATTGAATTTTTAGATTCAGTGGGTCGAAATTAATCTGTATACGAAGTTTTGTCCAATTTGGACCAAAATTGCGTGATTTATGGTCGTATCCGGTGCGAAAAAAACCGGAAGAATCGGTTTTGCCGGTCTGGTGCTCGGAATTGCGGATAAAAAATGTTAGTTTTTGGCACAATGAATATTTGGGAGGCTGCTTTTATTTTACCGGTGTCAAAGTAATCGAATATCCGGTCGATTTCCGGTTCTGAGCTTTGAAATTTGAAATTTTATGGGCTATTATCTCAGTATCCGGTTGGTCCGGAAGTAAAATTATTTCATTAAAATGACATGTTGTCTATCCCTAACAAGCATCAACCTTAAATTACTTCATATCTGCTACAATTTTTGAATGATAGCGTATTAAAAATGGTTCAAAAATAAGCTGTATTGCGTGCGACAAAGCTAAGCGTATGGGATCAAATCTCATATCCGGTTTAACAATTACACAAAACAAGCAAAATCACCACGTTTTTAAAACGCTATCATTCAAAAGCTGTAGCAGATATGAAGTAATTTGAGGTTGATGCTTGTTAGGGATAAACTGAGATAAGTATAGTTACTGAGATAATAGCTCATGAAATCTCAAATTTCAAAGCTCGGAACCGGAAATCGACCGGATATTCGATTACTTTGACACCAGTAAAATAAAAGTAGCCTCCCAAATATTCATTGTGCCAAAAACTAACGTTTTTTATCCGCGATTCCGAACAACAGACCGGAAAAACCAATTTTTCCGGTTTTTTTCGCACCGGATACGACCATAAATCACGCAATTTTGGTCCAAATTAAACAAAACTTCGTATATAGACTAATTTCGACTCGCTGAATCTAAAAATTCAATCAGCGAAACTGTACGACCTACCCATCTTGCCTAGAGTATGAATTAATTACCATTCTCTTTCCAAATCTGAAGTGTTTTTATCGATTTGGCATCCGGTAACTGGATATAGACCGGATATGATGGTTTTACCGGATTCTCCTCCCCCTGAGGTTTCTAAAAATATATACTTTATACAGGCTAACTTCAAAGGTTATCTCAGGACAAGCGCTCACAATTCGGTTCCAAGAATTTTTGGTCAGACTTTAGTAACACGTGACCAAACATAGCTACGACTTCAATCAATTTTTCAACTACGTAAATAGCGGCCCAGATGTTATCAATCTCTGAAACTACGTAGTGCCTTTAACTAACACTTTTAAACAGGTTTATTTTATCCATTAAGTCCAGCATACACGTCTACTTCTTCGCAAACAAAACTGACTAAGGCATCTGCTAAATATTATTGTCACGAAGTACCTGTACTATCAGTTACAGTTTATGCTCTTCCCAGTTAGTGTGTCTGTAGCTTTTCCTTAACAGTATGTGTTCAAATTCAAATTTGGTGTTCCGCTCCAATCTACGTAAAATCCGGTCCATCATCAAGGAATATACGCTACCCTCTGATCAGCGTCTACGTCTGTTTAATGCCCTGTTTGAAATACAGAACGCATTTGGTGGAGTCCGTGAACTGAAGATGAACCCTCCTACCCATCGTTTCCGCCACGGAACTACGCGGTTCCGTTCCTCCAGCCGTTCTTCCAGTTCATCGGATGCACGGTCCCTGTCTACAAGGTCTTCTCTCTCTCTACGAATCAAGGTCACAGATAATCCCTCTCTGCCGGGGAAGCTCAAGTTCATACATCTGAGGTTTTGCTGTCTCCTACGACAGAACACGAATCCCCGGAAGTGAATGACCCTTCCCACCGCATGGACTTAGAACCAGAACCTGGGAATTTGGAAATTGCAGAAGGTGAAGGTGTGGCGGATGTGGAAATGCAATCTAAGAAATATGGGCCGACTACGGTTGATTCTGCGTCTGATCCCTTGTCCTTGATCTACGATACGTCCGTACTGATCGGCGGTGTTCACTTCCCTAAGAATCTGCATGGTATTCTGTTTCTCCTGACGAGCAAGCATGGTCTTACGAACCCCGATTCGGCTCAGCAGACTGGTTGGTTACTTCTTTTACGGGATACGACGGACCTTATCCTTCGATTCAACAAACAGGTTCATCGCATCAACCCACGACGCCTCCCTCAATCCTTCCTAGACGAGGTCCTTCCTGTTATCGTCCGCGACCTCATGTTCGCTATCTTCGATCAAGATCCCAAATCCCGGAACGAAGTCCTGCAAAGCACCCCAATAACCGAGATCCATCACCATCCACTGCCTACGTCCTTAACCTTGGATCTTACTACGATTCTACGACTGTACGCTGACTCCCTTCGTCAATGTCATGTCAGGATACGCAATTCCAAGATTCTACGTACTACGAATCCAGCTCCTACCTTGCCTTTTCTTGTGAAACGGGACGCCACTTGTTACTAACTGACTCTCAGGCTCGCAACATCGAAGCTAAAAACGAAACCGCCATGCTATACGTTCCTGGGTTGGTGGCGGACGGGTCTCGGCCCCATAAATCTGCCCTGACCATTCTACGTTCGGAATTACGCAGTCAGTATGCTACGGTTACGCTGGTTATAGGTACGAACGACGTCTCAAATGTCCTCTATCAGAAACGCAGTCTAAGATTTTTATACGACTACTACTACGACTTCCTGTCCAATGTCTCCCAAATTATTCCATCTACGCCAATTTTCCTCGCTCTTCCAACCCCTCGCTATGACATCAGTCGGAAAAGCCAGGGCCCATGTCAAGATAAAAGTCACTTTTTGATGCGTTCTGATCTTCCACTTGATTTTCTTGAAGCTTTTATTTTCATGGGGGTTCTTGGGGTTCTGGGGGTTCTTAATTTTTTGTAGAGATTTGATCTATAACTATGTTTAGTTTCATTTTTTGATGGGGGTTCTGGGGGTTCTTGGGGGTTCTTAACTTTTCGAAGAGATTTGATCCGTGACTACGTATATTTAGTTTCAAATTTTTGATGGGGGTTCTTGGGGTTCTGGGGGTTCTGAAATTTTTTTCAGGAGATTTGATCCTCTACTGCCCAGTTTTAAGTGTTTGCTGGAAGTTCTGAGGGTTCTGGAGTCCGGGTGTACCGAAAAGTGTGCGCGTTGTCTGGGCTTAAATTAAGGACCAACTTGTTGTTCTTGTCGTCAGCTTTCGATTGATACCCATATTGTGGATATTGGATTTTTCATCACAGAATTTTCAGTCTAAGTTTATGAGAAAAGCCAGGAGGACCCCCCCTAAGTACACCCCGGTTATATGCTACAAATTTTATGATTGAGATACATATATATACCAATTATAAACATATCATGTCTGCTGAAGTACCTGCTGAAGGAAAGGATCCGCAACGTAGTCACGTACAAATCAAAGTCCTGGATGCAAACGCATGAAAAAATTTGAGAACCTCCTTTTTTTCTGATGGGGGTTCTGGGGGTTCTAACTTTTATCTTGACATGGGCCAAAGCGAGGAGGATTACAGCGCTACGATTGCTGATGCTGCCCGTCACTTTCCAACTGTTCGGTTGATGGATTCCATGAAGCACATCACCGGGCATAAGATCTTGAAGACCAACGATTACCACCTCTCGAATCATGGTCAACTGCAGATGGCCCTGATGCTCCTTTGCCACGTCCCTCAACTGGAACTCTATATACGTGCCAAAGAATCTTGAGGACAAGATTCCCCTACGGAGGGAGTGATGTAACGACCGAGTTTATGACTGTGTAATAACCTAGTCTATGTCTACGTATGTATTTCTACGCTGTGCTTGTATCTAATGATTTCTAGTAATTGCGTTGGTTCTTTCTATTTGATTCTAGCTAATATCGTAGTTACTGTTATCGTAGATCATAATCGTAGTTATTGTTATCGTATGCCGTAGCTGCTGTTATCATATTATTGGCTTGACAGGAAATTGTTAGCTTGGCTTGTTATTTGATTAAGTATTATGAGCTTCCTGTCATTTTAAATTACCCTAATCATGCATTTTTATGTGTACTTTCCCATTGTTATAAACTATTTGCTTAGTCAGCACCGTCTACGGAAATAACCCTAGTGACAATCACGTGCAACGCAGTATAAATTGCTACAATTCTGTTAAATGGTATTCTTTTTGACTGCTCGCTTGATTCTGGTAAACGGTAGACATTAAAGCTAATTTCTGCTACAGGTTTCTTCTTAGGTTATACGAAGTCAGAAGTTAGGTGCGTCACACTTGCAATATGCTCGAAACATTAAAGCCCGGTTCATACTTGTCTCTGAGTCTCTGTCTCTTTGTCTCTGTCTCTATGTCTCTGTCTCTATACGGTTCATACCTGTCTCTGTCTTTTTGTCCTTTTGTCTCTACGCGTCCCTAAGTGTCTCTAAGCGAAGTTGAACAATGCTCAACTTTTCTGCCTGTCCTTAAGAGACAGCCAATCAGAACAAAGAATAATATCACGTGAGCAGTCAGTTAAGCTAGATATTTTAAGGTAACTGCACTTGTATCAAATTTTAAAGTTAGTTTTCATCATATATAAGTTTAGCTGTAAACGGAGCAGCAATATTAAGAAGATATTAGTCTATTTGAAGAAGACTTAATTAAATCCAGTGACCAATGGAATTTGAATTAGTTGTCACATGACTGAGTCTCTGTCCTTTTGTCCTTTTAAGTATGAACGTCCTGTCTCTAGCAGCTTAGAGACAAAAGGACAGAGACATAGAGACAAGGACATAAAGACAGAAACTCAGAGACAAGTATGAACCGGGCTTAAGGCCGAAATCTCGGGGGGGGGGGGGCTTCTCAGCTGGTAAACATACAACGCTGACATTTTTCAGAAACGGGCGTTTTTGCCAAATTAAATGCTATAATTATAACTTGGGCAAGCAAAATCGTACCGCAATAATTTTTATATCATTATGTTGTGTAGAACAAGATCTTTTTAACGGTCTAAAAATTATGTAGTTAGCTTCAAGCAATCTCTTACAAAACCGGCAATAAAACACCCTTTCCACAAAAATTCTTGGAATTTCACCATTTCTTCAAAAATCCTTTATTTGTTGACGAATTTGTAAGAGATTGCCTCAACTACATAATTTTTTATATCGCTAAAAAGATCTCGTTCTACGCAGCATAATGATATAAAACTTATTGGTGTACGATGTTCTTAGCTCAAGTTATAATATGTAATTTGTCGAAAACGCCCGTTTTTGAAAAATGTCACCGTTGTATATTTATATGCTGAGAAGCCCCCCCCCAGAGATTTTGGCCTTAATGTTTCGAGCATATTGCAAACTTGTTTTATTAGGAAGAGGTGAGTGTCTTACTCTTCCCATTATAAACTCTCGCCCCAGTAACCATGTTGTCTGGAGCAGCATTTCAATTTACATCCATTCGTTCGCTTTTCTGCCACAATTTGTGAAACTCAAACTTGTTCAAACGCATATAGTCCCATTTAAGATCTCATCTTGAAATTTTAAAGCCTACAGTTGTTGGATTCAAGTTTGCATTCTTCTTAACTAATTAAGGGAAGGCTGTTGAATGTGACTACGCAGGAAAAAACCTTTCCACTTAGCTATATCGAAACTTAAAACACCCATTACTTCAACCTTGATTGCTCCTAATACTTTATTGTAGATAGTGTAGATTTCTGGAGACTTACGTAAGGCACCAAATCGTGCACTGACCATGTCCAGTGCGATCAAATTTACGATGAAGAACCAACAGGGTGAATTCAACAACTGTGAACCCTCCCGAACGAGACCGAATGCCACCACTGTTCGAAGTAGCAGCGATCGAAGTGTAGAATTATCAGTCTGACTGTGAGTTAGATTTATCTCCAAGGCTCGTTTAAAACGGCGCATGTCAAATATCTAAAATGTTATCGAAGCATAAGATAGGCAGCCATAAGATAACTGAGTGAGTACAACGAGAAGCGGAAAGTTTATGTACCATACATCGCAAAACACAAATTCTAGTTTTGATTTTTCAACTATTGGTGCCTTAAATGTTGATGGTGTCCAAATAAATAAAAATACACAAATTAGCATTTAATTTTTTTTGCAAAAAAGAACAAGTTGTTATTTCCAGACCGGTTACACATTTACATTAAACCACTAGAAATCGACGGAATTTGTACAGAATTTTCGCTGGTGAGTATCCAAGATTATAAATACATGAATAAATGTCATACCTTTACACAACGGCTTCCCTCTGGAAGTCTTATTCTGGTAAACTCCACGGCGCTTTCCCTTTGCTCCGGTTGATTCTGAGCAGAGGCAGAATAGACAGTCACTGGAGCTTTAGAGAAACGTTTGGCTACAATATCTCCCTGAATCTCCACTCGAACGCGCAGTCCCTAAAATACAACAATCAGGCATGATACACAAAAGCAGTTTATCAAAGCTTCTAACAATAATCTCTAAAGTTATATCGAACCTATTAGATTTGAGTATTCAAGTTTATATTTGCAACCCACTCAGTCTAAGTTAATAACAAATTGAAATTATCGGTTCTCTAACATTAATAAATTCCTAACAAGAGAGACTTACAGCGCCAATTCTGTTTCTGAAATCGTCAGTTGCCTTATCCCGATGAGGATTTTTAAATGACTTGAATCCAAGCCTGAAATTACTCAGATTAGTTTTAAATTGGACATGTATTTACAAATAACACATGAATAATCCTGCAAACATTGTTATTACTTCCAAGTTCCAGCAGTATTCTTGTTAGTAGTGTTGGGATTGGCCGAAATTTTCCTTGGTTGGCTTGGCTTGGCTTGGCCGGAGTTTGAAGTTGGCCTGCCAATTGGCCGTTGGCCGGCCATTGGCCGTTGGCAATTGGCTGGCCGTTGGCCGTTGGCCGCTGGTTGGCCGTAGGCTGTTTGTAAGCCATTAGCCGTTGTTTAGCTATTTGCCAACGCTGGATAATGGAATTTACTATTTTTATTCGTCTACCGTGCTTAATTTTACTTCAGCTTAATTAAACTTTATTCAAAATCGTTTTTCCAAGCTCTCGCTCCAATCCGCAATAACTCTGTTTAATTTTGCTGGAGGACTACAATGAATTGATTATATGAACACCACTAGACAAATTTAAAAACTAAGTTGTTAGCTAGCACAATTAAAATTTGCATGCAATTAACAAATTTTATTGAAAAATAATTGTAACTACGATAAATGAGTACGGACGTTGTTATTGCAAACTTGGAGCTAAGTGTAAACATTTTATGTAGGTAAATGGAAAATCTGTAGAAATGTAGAAAATCTGTAGTAATGTAGAAAATCTGTAGTAATGTAGAAAATCTGTATCTAATGCAACGATTATAATGCAGTATGTGCGCGATATTATGCAGCAAAACAGTTGAATTCTGCTGAATTCCGTTGCATTCTGCAACACAGTTGAATTCAGCAACACACAAAATCAGTAAATTTGAGCTTCGCCAGCAGTCGGCCATTGGCCAACTAGCGGCCAACGGCCAACCGGTTGGCCGTTGGCCGGCCAACGGCCAATGACCGGTCAAGCCAACTGGATGAGATTTTTTCGGCCAACGGCCAATGGCTTGGCACTGTGCGCACTGCACGCACTGTGCGTTGGCCGGTGCGACCAATGGCTGGTCAACGGCCGGCCATTGGTCGGCCTAGCCATTGGCCGTTGGCCAAAAAATCTTAGTTGGCTTGGACGATCATTGGCCGTTGGCCGGCCAACGGCCAATGGGCAACGGCCAACCGGTTGGCCGTTGGCCGCTAGTTGCCCAGTGGCCGACTGCTGGGCTCAAATTTACTGATTTTGTGTGTTGCTGAATTCAACTGTGTTGCAGAATGCAACGGAATGCAACAGAATTCAACTGTTTTGCTGCATAATCTCGCGCACATACTGCATTATAATCGTTACATTAAATACATTACTACAGATTTTCCGTTCACCTACATAAAATATTTACACACTTAGCTCCAAGTTTGCAATAACAACGTCCGTACTCATTTATCGTAGTTACAATTATTTTTCAATAAAATTTGCTAATTGCATGCTAACATGCAAGCTAACAACTCAGTTTTTAAATTTGTTTAGTGGTGTACGTGTAATCAATTTATATATTTTAGTCATCCAGCAAAATTAAACAGAGTTATCGCGGATTGGAGCTAGAGTTTGGAAAAACCATTTTGAATAAAGTTTAATTAAGTTGAAGTATAATTAAGCACGGTAGACGAATAAAAATAGTAAATTCCATTATCCAACGTTGGCAAATAGCTAAACAACGGCGAATGGCTTACAAACAGCCTACGGCCAACCTGCGGCCAACGGCCAATCTTGGCCGTTGGCTGTTGGCCGTTGGGCGGCCAACCGCCCACGGCCAAGGGCCAGCCAATTGGAATTGGCCGTTGGCCGGCCAACGGCCAACGGCCAATTGGCTGGTCAACTTCAAACTCCGGCCAAGCCAAGCCAAGCCAACCAAGGAAAATTTCGGCCAATCCCACCCAACACTACAACGCACAACACTACTTGTTAGAATACAAATTAGAGAGCAAGCTCTGTGAATGTCCACAATACCTTATAGTCATAGGTTAACACGGGGGCAAAGCGCTCCAGCAAACAAGGTACAAGCTAGAGATGAGCACGGGCCGGATTTTGTCGGCACGGGCCGGATTTTGTCGGCACGGCCCGGCACGCTGGAAAAATTAATCGGCCCAGCCCTGCCCTCAAACTGACAAAATTCGGCCCGGCCCGGCCCGCCAAAAAAAATTCCAAAAGTTTACTAACAATATTGTTTCAAAGTGTTCAATACATGAAGGATCCGCTAAATTATGCTACCAAATGTTAAATTTGGCTGTAAATTATGCAGAATGAGTAAATGTTTAGCTTATTTTAGTAATTTCACAATATTTTCAAATGTCGATTCGGTCCGTTTCGGCCCGCTTCGGCCCGCAGACAAAAAATTTCTCATCCCGGCCCGGCCCGCTGACCGGGCCGAGCCGACGGGCCGAAATGCTCATAAAGCTCTACTGCCGTCTGGGCAGGTCGTAACAACAAAATGACCAAGGGGTAAAAGAATATTGTTAATGTTAATAATTGTTAATTATAAGCATCGTTAATTTATGCTTAAGAGAGAAGCCCTTCCGAAATTTCCGTCAAGGTGCATGCCCCCTCAAAATGGGTGTCAAGTAATTTGAAATAAAATTAAAATGGTTTCTTACGTAATGCCATCAAACTCCGAATCACTGCCATTGACGGTTATCACTCGCTGTCTGAGATAAGCTTTGGCAACTCTCACATTCCGCTCCATCAAAATTATCTTTCCCCAAATATCATCGTCAAGGTGAGGCAGCTTATGATAGGTATCTTCAATATGTTCCTTAAAACACAAACCTAAAGCGGTACAGATTGTACAGTTGGTGGACTATGAGCAATCGTGTATCCTACCTACGCCTATTTTACTTACGCTTAACGTTTACTGTTTCTGCTTAAAGACAACAAAACTCAAAATCGCACTTACGCCTGCCTAAAACCCCTTCCCTTACCCCCTCCCACCCACCAGATTGTTTGCCCAGCCACACCTATGGTTTTGAAAACAATTATTCGTAACTAGGACTGAGCGGAGCATAGTCTTCCAAATAGTGGGCCCAAGTCAAGCTAACCACATTCATGGGAAGTTAAATTATAGAAATAACGAATTCTATCGAGTGCGTGTGGTTGCAAAATTGAAGTTCGTAAAAACCTTGTAAAACATCAATGGAGTTGTGATTCCTCATTCTTGAGGGATCCCAACATCCGAAACTGGAGGGAAACTAGCACAAAGATGTGTATAGTAAGTTATGCAGAGTAAGTCTACACTAACGCTGGATCTGAAGTCTTATTTCTTAGCGGATTATCTGTACATTCCATT
>JASAND010023701.1:0-12072 GCA_030248195.1 Trissonchulus latispiculum | reverse complement strand
TTATTACTTCGTTCGGTTACGTACTGTTATTGCTAACGGTTTTAAAACGTTAATATGGGAGGGGCAGGTTGTAAATGCCAGGAGGACTAGGTTAAAAGGGCACTAATATGGACCAGTTTCGCTGAACAACCCATATTCGCGAATACTGCTCAGACAGTTGCTATCGGCAGTTCTTCAGAAAATTTTACGATTTGTCAGCATTTCCCTGCAAGTATCATAGGGGTCGCGGCAGCGACCCCTATAATATGTGTGAAAAGTGGCTGGAGACAGTGTAAAATAAGCTGCGCAGAAGCTGCGCAAAATCCTGCGCAGATTTCATGCGCAAATTGTAGAGCACATCGAGTTTAGTATGTCTGTGAAGTTTCAGCCCCGTATCACTTACCGTTAAAAAGTTGCGCCCCGGACCGGTTATGGCGGCGATGTTTTTTTCCGGTTTCTCCTATTTGATGGTTGTATTGTACATAATGTTCGCCGCTTTCACGTGATCTGCAGCGGTGGGCCGACCTAAAGGGCTATGGAGTCTAGTAGTACCCTCTAAAGAATTTAAGAATCGCAACTTTTTTTTGCGCCGCAGCTGCGCCACAGCGCCGCAGTGGCGCCGCAAAGTCGGCTCATAGCGAAAAGTGACCATTTTTGTGGTCGTCGCTCAGGTCGAACATTACGAGCTGGAGCTTTCTTTTTATATTCAGAAATTACATATATTGAACTAACTAACGGTCCAGGTTGCGTGTCTCTATCTCTTCCCTAGCGACCACAGTGGCCCGTCAAAGATGGCGAAAATTCGAAAAATGAAAAATCGAAATTTCTCGCTAACTATTCAACTTTGAAAGCTCAAATCTTCCATACAATGGTTTTCTGGCACGGAGAATCGATTCCCGCAGTCAGTTTTACCGTCAGACCCACCCATTTTGCTGGGCTGGTTCCACTTTGCCGTCGGGAGGGTCAAGTCGGAAACCGCTTCCTGGAGGTCCATAGTAAGCTTAACCTGGCCTCTCAAAACTTTGTCTATAGGGGTTTTCTGGTGTGCCCAGCTCATTCCCGGTATTCGTTTTGCCGTACGACGTACCTATTTTGCTGGGCTGGTTCTACTTTGCCGTTTGAAGGGTCAGTCGGGTGGGAGGGTCAAATGGTCGAAAATAAAGTTTCTCAAAAGTGGTCAAACTTGGTATCAAATGAAAGCCCTAAGTGAGCTGAGCAACTTTTGTCATAGAACTGCGTATCCAAAGTGGCTGTAGAGTGCTGTGGTGGGGTGGGGTGGGGACTTAGGCGATTTTGGGTCAAAAATAAAATTTTTCAAAAGTGGTCAAACTTGGTATCAAATGAAAGCCCTAAGTGAGCTGAGCAACTTTTGTCATAGAACTGCGTACCCAAAGTGGCTGTAGAGTGCTGTGGTGGGGTGGGGTGGGGACTTAGGCGATTTTGGGTCAAAAATAAAATTTTTCAAAAGTGGTCAAACTTGGTATCAAATGAAAGCCCTAAGTGAGCTGAGCAACTTTTGTCATAGAACTGCGTACCCAAAGTGGCTGTAGAGTGCTGTGGTGGGGTGGGGTGGGGACTTAGGCGATTTTGGGTCAAAAATAAAATTTTTCAGAAGTGGTCAAATTTGGTATCAAATGAAAGCCCTAAGTGAGCTGAGCAACTTTTGACATGGAACCATCCACCAATAGTTGCTGTGCCAAATAACGTCACGTGCGTATGAAACTTTTGTCTTTACTTCTTCAACCGGAATTTAAAAGACATATATAAGTATTTATATTTATTTATTATTTATTTAAAGGATATATATACGACACAGCCAACACACACATATTATCCTCTTTTGTGCGGAGCATTTTTGTTACTTGTATATATGTAGTCGTGGTGCTTACTCCTCATTATATATACAACTTAATGATACACATACACAATGTCAACTATATATAATACTTTTCGCAACGACTTATATGTATATACAAGATTCTGTGCTGACAGTGCAGAAAAAACACCTTCAACGCCTTTGTACCAGAACTGCATTGTTTATTTGGAATATATTAAGCTTTAAGGTGGTGGTATCCTTTTGTGCAGTGCTTTTGTGGTGATTTTTTGAAATGCTATAACTTTCGCAATTTTGGGAGTTGAAAAGAGCTTTATACATCATTTTAAAGCTCATAACCTGTATATACATTCCCATGAGCTTACGAAACTAGCAAAAATGTTCTGGCATACTGACATCTGATAGGCTGAATACAGACCAAAAATTTTTGAACATCGATTTCTCAAAACTGTAGAATCGGCCAAAATTTTTTCTTGTGCCATGATGTGAAGGACATATGGGCCGAGGGCCATTTTTTGGATTTGGCTCAACAAGCCTCAATACTCCAGATAATCCGTCAAATATGCGGTGACACGAAATTTGGCAACTTTGTATTCAGTTATATATCTCGCAACTGGAGAGGTTTTAGTTCAAACCAAGAAATATGTCCCTCCGCAATAGGGCGAATTTTCATTCGGCCAATAATCAGGCGAATCCATCGGGTAGTTTTTGAGAAATCGATGTTCAAAACAAAATAATCGCAGTTTTGCCGAAATGGTTTTTCGGCCAAATCCCTAACCTAAAGCAACGAATCCCAGCTAACAGGCATTGATAAAATGGGCAATTGGACCCCGTATCGATTGAGCACAAACAAACGAAAATTGTCCGTACAATTTGGCAGTAATTTTGAAAAAACTGATTTCCTCAAAAATGGCCGTCTTTTGACCCCTAAATTCGTTTTTGGCTTATACTGACTTAACCACTAGAGATAGCTCGAAGGTTGTAAAAGCAAAAATGTTCGTTTTTGTACTCTCTTTCCATCCATAACAACCAATCTGATCTATCTACTATCTACTGAGAGTATAATGTCAAAAACCGAAAATTTCTTATCTTTTCACCTAAAAATGTGGGACTGGTCCCAGTATGTTAAAGAGCACCAAAATAGCATATTTGGAAAGTTTCATCTACTTTCATAAAGAATTGAAGCTTGTAGGTCCAAATTTACACAAAAGGAAACCACCACCTTAATGTTTGAAAATCGTCGCGCTTGCTTGGAAAACTGAAGAACATATATATATATATATAGATCTTATATTCTGGTATGTCATGTGGAGTGGAGCATGAGTGACCGCGAATATACGTATATGTGTTGTTTAGCGAAGCTGGTCCATATTAGTGTGCTTTTAACTTTATCCTCCCGACATTAAAGGAAAACTAATTGTTCATTTCTGCAAATTTTTGACCAAAATACCTAGGTCAGGGGTTATATAAAAGTCTCCTTCTTGACCTTTTGTTGTTTACGTTATTATTTTCGTTGCTAGAACTCGGTGAGCCTTACATTTTTAGGGTTTTGAAAGTGGGGGGGGGGGGCTGGGCCTCGAAAAGTGGGAATGGACGCCCGCTGAAAAACATGCTAGTGGGCAGAAGTGGGAAGTTGGTGAGTGTATGTCAGTTCGTAATATTGGAAATTGTCTCTAGGCCAAAACAGTGGGGGGGCTTCCCCCCTTCCACTAATGAAAGCCAGCATGTTTCGCAGCTTTACTTTTCTTTTTTTTTCAGTGCTGCCCCAGGTTGAAACCGTATTTGACGTGAAGGCTTTGCTAGACGATGAAGACCGTCTGACCCTACAGAAGCTCCTGTACAGTTCCGGGCTAAACTTGTAAGTCTCCATACGTAACTTAGTTTAGTTGTTTGTTACTGTTGCCAATTATTATCATACATTAACAAGGGTACCGACTGATTCTTGAGGGGTCCTGTATATATATATATATATATATATATATATATATATATATATATATATATATATATATATATATATATGCCTGTTTTAGCCCGACTTTTACCTGCCCTTGTATATATATGCCTTATTACAAATTTGGGGGGAGGGTTTAAGCTGAAGAAAATTTCAAAATCGAGCCTGCCCCTCCCGATTCGGCCCCGCTCCCACTTTTTTGGACTTCCCCCTTGCGCAGATGTTGCCACATTCGCTTTTCTGGATTTCTCAATGCTCACTTTTATGTCTTTGAAAAGTAAATGTTAGTGAATAAAGTTGTGGCGGGTTAAGCTATTTCAAGGTTTAGAATCAATTGTATGTTGTTTAGATATAGACATGTCAGGCTTGTTTAGGGTTTTGAAAGTGGGGGGCGAGCTCCAAGGAACAACTATATAACCTGAATTTTTAGCGAAAAATTAGCATTTTTAGGGTAAAAACGCAAAAAAGAAAAGTTGAGAAATGTTTTGAAAATTTGACCTCAAAAACCTATTTTTTCGACACATTTGGGCGACCCCCAAGAAAGTGGGGGGGTGGGGTGAAAGTGGAGGAGGAACCGGAAAGTGGGGGCTCCCCACCCCCACTAAAAAAATGCCAGCATGTGAGCAACTGGCACTTACCAACCGTGTAGCTTGTTGTCCGCAGAAATTTATCGAAAATTGGGAAATCAGTAATTGTAAGACGGTTTCCAAAATGCCCATGGGCGTTTTTTCGGGGGGTGACCGCTTTTTTGAATTACAAAAATCAAATCCGAAATTGCCGATTCCGAAAAGACGCTCATGAGCCACGGTTTGGACTACGTAATACGGTATGCGCAAATTTTATGTACTTCATCTTTGCAATTTTGGTCCACTCTAAATCCTCTTATTTTTGACGATTACTATAAAAATAGTTAGCTTGTTTTGGAAACATTTTGAAAATTTTTCGCCCCCTCCCCCAAATAGCCCCCTAAGAAAAATTGCCTAGAATAAGCCCAGATATATACTGTCCGGATACAAAAATTTTCCCGAATAATTCTTATTACGGTATTACTGTCATGTCAACAGCATATGCACACAGTTTTGTTTTATTCTGTTTATTTGTATATTTCAGGCCGGATCCGTTCGAACTTCTGCCACCGCCATCAGGTTCTCCGGCGACCCCGGGTCTTGCGGATTCCGCCACCACCACCCCACTACCCGCAGTTGGGGCCCGTCGACCCCCATCGGAGGGGTACCTGGGATCAGGACCGGAGCCGGGAGGTCTTGAGGGGGCAAGTGACTATGTGACAGCCTCTAGTGAGGATCCCCCACTTCAGAGCAGCTCCTCATATCGATCCCTGGATTCCCCTTGCTCTGATTTAGGTCCTGGTCCCGGCTCCAAGCCAGGGGTCATCTGCTCTCCGGCCGTTCCGATACCTGCCCCGTCGCCGCCTAAGGCTAAGGCTCCTGAGACTCAGGCTATGGTGGTTATGACCAGCAGCGATTCCGGATTTAGCAGTGAATCGCCGGGTGAAACGGTGACGACGGATTTCGAGGAGGATTTTGGTCCGGGATACTCCGGTTTGGAGAATCCTCGTGCCGAGTCGGTTGCTACTACTGCTACTGCTACTACTACCGGTACGACTACTGGGGCAACGATCAAGCCGCCTAAGCCTCCGCCTGTTCAGGCTGTTGTGTTAGGTGGTAAGTGAAACTTTTGTTGTTTTCAATTGAATAAAGTTGCTGCAGGTTTATTACGTTAATGTGCTCACTCTCACTAAGAATTAAGAATGGTTGAGAACTTGTCCGTTCATACTTGAACAGAATCCTGTTGTATATTATAGCTAGTAAGGGTACGTATTTGCTAGGGATTTTCTCCCGGGGGGATGAGAATTTTTTGAGACAATGAGCCAAAAATTGGTATTTTTGTGTATTTTTGCATGGATAAATGCGAAGAATTTTCTGCAACGTCTTGAGTTTAGGCCACAACAAGAGGGCCCTTTTTAGGTAATTTTTTTAAATCTACACATTTCCGGCAAAACTTTGGGCACCTAGCAAGTCCAGGGGGAAGTAAAAATTCAGGGGCAGAGGCAGGGGCGCACCCAGGATATTGAAAAAGGGGGGGATCGAGCCGAAAAATTTTTTTATTTCACCTGACACGTTTACGCTTGGGGGGGGGGGTGGGGTGGCGGCGGCAAAATTTTCAACAGAGTTCATTTTCATTCAGAGTAAAAATGACGAGATTTAAGACTAGTCGCCAGTCACCCCGGCGGAGCCCCCCAGAAGTTGAGAAAATTTTTGAAATTTTGAAAAAAGCCGTAATGAAAATTTTTAAAAAGATTTCAATAAAAGTTGGGAAATTCTTTGACATAATGGCAAAATTTGTATTGGAAAGCTTGAAAATATTTGAATAGAAAGCTCTGCCAGGCGCATTGTTAAAATTTTAATTTGTTAACATCGAGATACAATAGTGCCGCAGTCGCGGAAATTCAGTAAAATGGAAACAGAAAAATAGAAAAGCGAAGCAGGCGCGAAAGTTTGAGGTAAAAAAGTGCCGGACGCGCCAAAACGTTGTAACAGTTATTAAACATTAGCGCCGCAGACGAGAAAAATTTTTAAATTCAGTTAGAAAAGCGCCGCAGGCGAGAAAACTTATAAAAATCGAGATAGAAAAGCGCCGCAGGCGCGAAAAATTTTCATAATTTTTAATTGTATGCACTAAAAATAGTTCAATTGTTGCTTTCTCCGCAAAAATTCCTGGGGAGTCGGACAAAATGGGGGGGGGTCGGAACCCTCCAACCCCCCCCCCTGGGTGCGCCCATGGGCAGAGGTCAATTTCGCTCCCTCCCCTCTGTAAAAAAAAATGGCCTGAGAGAGTAGGGGAGTTTGAGCTTGATATTTGTATGTCACTATTGTGGTAGTTTATTCTGTCAACAACAAATTCTGGATTTACTAAAAGGATGTCTCTTTTGGGAAGGGGGGGGTCAATGTCCGTGGAGCTATAGTCTCTAAATCAGCTAAAGATTGAGAAGGTAACAGAAACTTTAACTTTGAGTACTGCAGTTTTTCTAAACTTTTGAAGAACCATCAAAAGTCATTGGGGCTGCACGGAGCTCCGACCTGTGGCCGCAGAGGTCTCAGGGGTCTAGACCTCCCTTTTGTGATGACAAAAGGAAAAACATGCCAATTTTATAGCAAAAGCAGCCGTTTCTAAAACATTTTTGCGGTTTCGGCGCAATAATTTAGTTTGGGACTCAAACATCCAATGTTACGATTTTTGGGTAACAGTTACAAAGCTTCAACTTCTGGGGATTACGCTGTATCTGACCTTGTTTTCAAAATCCTACATCTTTTTGAATTACCATTACTTATCAAAATTAATTTTCCGGCACCGCCGGAAGAATTTTTAACGAGATTTTCGCTAGCTAGCTTCAAGCACACCTAAAACGAGCCATTTTGAAATTGACATTTTGACTGATTTTGAACAAGTCAGATTTCTATTCATTTCTGTAATGAGATTTAAACATGCCGAGTTTTAGAGTATAATAGCATAACCATTGCATTATTTTACTATTTTTTATTTATATAATTATTTCGATTTTTCTTTTGTTTCAGCTTCCGCCGATAATGGAGGGTCATCTGGAGCAGCCGCTTCCCCCACCCAGCCGGTCAAACGTACCCTTGGACCCGCGCACCGGCGCTACCGGAAGATTTGTGAGGCCCTTCATGCGAATTGATGTTGCCAGCTCCGGTCCTATTTATGCGTAAATACTACGGAGTTGCTTCTTTGTAAATACAACAATGTACTTATTTTACGTGACTTGACTGCGGACTTATTTTACCCTTATCTCTCTACCTTATTTTACCTTCCGACTATTTTGGGCGGCTACAGCATATCTTCACCTCGATTGAAGAGGCCCTGTTTTATCCTATTGATCGTTTACCCATTCATCCGACTTTTTTACTCGCCTCCACAACTTGGTATCCGTCTACTGATATATCTTGTTTTACCATACGTATATACCCTCTATCCTGTTTGGCTGACTAGTTTTAACCTCCCAACTCGGCTATATTTGTCTGTCTGCTCCACTGCTCATACTACTGCTACTACTACTGCTACTACTACTGCTGCTACTACTACCTGCCTACTTCTGCACGCGTCCCGTGCTTTCCTATAAAGTAGGATCTATTCGACCCGGTGTACAACTGGTGGTTTGGCTGGCACTGGAGGGTGCTGGTGCCGCCCGTCTTGCGCGTTTCTGGGATTAGGGAATTGCAATTATTTTACGGAGTGATTCTCCGGTTTCTGTGGCAAACTGTGCTGTCAATCTCGGCAGCAAATCTTGAGTCTTTGTTGCTGCTTTCGCAGTTCGTTTATGTGAACTGCTAGCGTCCCCTGTCGTCATCTGTGTCGATGGAATCGACAACTTTATCGTGCTCCTTCTCCTGTGCTCTCGTGCTCTTGTTGCCACCTTACGGTGGTCGCCCGTGCTCATGTTGCCTTGTTGCTGCGGTGATCGTTGCTGTGGGTAACCCTCCCCGGTTGCCCATTCTCGTCCTATTATCGCCCCTTTTGACCGCACTCAAACTACGGCTCCCTTGCTCTGCGTTTCTGCTACTCTGCCTTTTGCTGCGCTGGGGCGCAGCAATTTCTCCTGCGTTCTCGGTCTGGATTTGGCTGGCTTACCTACTGTCATACCCGGTCAGTTCTTCTGTGCCCAGAAGTTGGCTACAGGAGCTTTGTCTTCCCTGCACTCAGGCAGGTCAATCTAATTTGCATATGTGGAGGGAGACGCTGAAATTTTGTTCTGGTTGCTCTGCTTGTCCCAGGCTTGAAACCGGTCTACCTGTTGTTATTGGCTGGAATATTGCCAAATAGTAGACCCCCTTCTGGTCGCTTGCAATCTTTCTTGGAGGTTCTCTATTCGTCAACGCTGGATTGGTGCGGCCAACATTATTCACCTAGAGCCCGAGACTGACCAAGTCTGGGCTTTTGGGCGAGAACGAGACTTCCGGCGGTGCTATTATATACATCCCAACCCTACAACAATTTACAGAGAAAAGGGTTTTGATGATCCAACATTGCACCGCCTTGTCTGCTGCCTTTGCCTTCTGTTGCTCTTTGGAGTCGGCTGTCGCGCCTCTCTCCTGTTTCGTACATGTTAAGGCTTTGTCTTAAGGTGGTGATTACTTTTGGGCACATATTATTGGTTGACGGTTCAAATCAAGATGAAATTTGATGAAACTTTCCAAAATAAGTTCTTTTAGCATTCTAACACCCTCCGCGCAATCCCGCTTCAAAACTTTGACGTCTCCGTTCAGGGCAGTTTTTGCCGATTTTTGATAATTAGACAGTAGCTGCATAGCTGTGACTATACTTATTCGAAAGATCTTGTCGAGCTCTACATTTTTGCTTTTTGAAGCTCCTTTCTAGCTTTTCTGTATAGTGAGATATAGCTGATTTTCTTATTTTGGCGTTAAAAAATTGTCATTTTTGCAGAAATCAAATAATCCGCCATTCCTTGAGCTACGCAAGCCGTAAAAGTAAACTAAGGGTGTGAATTTGAAGGCCTCGTCGAGGCGGATTATCCGTGATATTATAATCTTCTAACTACTATCCCATACGCTGCGATCGTAAAAAATGTAGTTTTTGCAAAAACATGACCAAATTTTTTCCAGCGATTGTGGAGGAACTACTATGCAAGTTAGAGGGTTGCCACTTACTGAACGTGTTTTACACAAAAATACCCAGGGACCCTTTTTTAGTTGCCCCGATCGCTGCTTTCTAGCTAAAGTGGTCGCTTGCCAAAGTTGGGAAAAGTAGGCAAAATCCAGGTTGCGCTTACATTTTAGCTAATTTCTTTTTAACGAAGAGCGATTTCATAATAATTAAAAAAGGGTCCCCAGCTATTTAATAGTGGAATCGAATGATGTGGCCGACGCCTCACGAAAAAATTTACTTTAGTCTGCAAAAAATCTGGAAAATTAAATTACTTCGAAAATGCAGTAAAACAATTTTCATGAACTAAAGTTAGTTTCATTGCATTCATTAGAAAGAGAAAATCTTAAGCTCTATTTTGATATAAAAATGGCTACTTAACTCTAAGTATTGAATGAGTAATAAGGGTTCAAAGTTGATGTCTCCAAAAGGAATCACCACCTTAATATAACTGTAGTATATATGGCAGACGTTTTTCATTATTTCTTTACGATTAATGTCTTGTATCCTTCGCGCGTCCACTTGCCAGCCAATGTATACTTTATTTTCTTGTATCTTGTGTATTGAGTTGTACTTATGTACGTATATATTTTATGAGCTACTGTGTACGTTTAGGTCGGCCAATACACAAGCGTGTATTGGGACTTGCCTTGTCGTCTGGCGTAAACGGTGAAGACGTTCGCGTTGCGTCACTTGATTCCTATTTTAATGTTTGCAGTTCTTCGAATCTTATTTTCGCCAAACATTTTGAACTCAGTGAAAGAATAAAATTAGAATCTAAATTCACCCAAATTTAAAGTGTCTACTCTTTCCTAGAACGAACTTGAAATTTTTCCTTTTTGTGGGATTAGGTTGTTTTTTGGTGCCTGCGCTGTGCGTCTTTGCTGATTACGCTACTGTAGCTATGCTGTTGTTGTTAGTCGGAATCTTTGTGCTGTGCGTGTGGTCAGGTGAGGTTTTGTGTTGTACTTGTTGCAGTGTGGCAGTATATATGTTATAAACACTTTTTGAAAGACAAAATTAAACGCGGTCTCTTCATGTAGAATTTCGCAGATTCACCCACTATAGCTGGTGTGCACACATGCAAGCACTTCTCTGGTCGGTCTGGACGTAGTTTTGTTGTGGTCGTATTGTGTGTATTATTTGTATCGACATTGGCCTTTGATGCAGAGCGTTTTTGTTAACCGAAAGGTTGGTGGTTACAGTTGTACCATGCTTTTCTATTGTAGTTTTCGCTCTAGTGAACTGTTTTGCGGAGATGCCAATTACTTTGTTAGGAGGTAGATGTTGTTTGCGGGGGTTTTGTGAAAGCCTCCCGTGTCTGTGTGCTTCTGTATATACTTGTCAGCAGTGCTCGTAACCTACTTATCGGGACTTCAGGCCTGTTGCGGTTCCTTTTATTCCTTTTATTTCCTTTTTTTTTCGAGACCTTCCTTTTATTTCCTTTTTTCGCCCAAAATTCCTTTTATTTCCTTTTTTTCTGGCAGACTTCAAAAAGTCTAGGAAATTTCAAAATTGTTAAGCAAAAATTACATTTCTGCCCATATTTTTCAAAAATTTCCGGCTTCGCCGGGATGAGATCGTATGGATTTTAATTTCAAAGTTATTTTTATATTTTGGACGTCCGTATTGCATTTTGGTCTATTTGGCTGGAAAAGTGTAGATTTAAGCTATAGTAACGGCTGAGCTTTAGCAGTTTCTAGCGTGCATGAAATAGCAAATTTTAACGATTTTATTCTGTTCAGCACATGTATTGTTTTGTTACGCAACGCAAATTTTGATGGTTGTAGGTAGTTTCTTATCATAAAAATTTAAAAAGTCCACCACTGTCTAGAACCTGTCCACTATGTATAAGTCTGTGCAGGCCCGCACCCAGGGTTTTGAAAATGGGGGTCCGGGGAAAGTGCAACGGGGTCTGGGGGCGGTGCCCCCCAGAATTTGAAAATTTTTTATCTTTGCCCAAAAAAAGTATATATATACATTGGACATTAATTTCTTGTAAAAAGTAAATTATCGTGCCGACGGCGCGAACATTTTTTAAAAATAGCTGTTTTTGCCATAAAACTAACAAAAATTTTCCATTTTGTCATCCCAAAAGGGGAGGTCTAGACCCATTGAACCCCCCCCCCTCACCTCAGTGCGGCTTTGAGTCTGTGTATATATGCATAAAAGTTTACAGGAGGCAGTACAGATTTCAGGAGCCATTTTCAGATGTCAATGTAAAAAGAAAAATCGCTCGACTTCGTCGAATCTATCTGATCAGATTAAATTTTTAAAGCAAAAATAATCTGAAATGTGATAGCGTAGTATCAAGAAAATAGCCTTTAAAGTTTGTTATTTTTGCCAGTTTTCATCGGAAAAATTCCTTTTTTTCCTTTTTTTTCTGTTTCAAAATTCCTTTTTTTATTCCTTTTTTCTGAGGAAGGCCGCGCAACAGCCCTGGGACTTGTATTTGTGCGACGTATATCGGTTCTTTATGCATGGCTCTTGTTTAGGAGCTGATCGTTACAATACTTATTGTGTTTCCAGAGTGGAATCTTAGGTGTTTGGACCCCCCCCTTCCTTCCGGAAGTCAAAATAGTTTAGAGCAGATTTTTTGTGTAAATGA
>JASAND010023700.1:0-17284 GCA_030248195.1 Trissonchulus latispiculum | reverse complement strand
CAAAGCTCCACCTAACAAAAACAAAAATTGTGGACTCACCATGGCTTGTTCAATCTTGTTATCAATGGCCACCACATTAGTACCGGACAGAATAAAAATACCACTGGCTTATATGATTAACAGTCCAAAGACGCTGCTTATGACAAGTAGCCATTATGATTAGACGGAGTTGAGCTAACTCAGTAAATGCAAAACGTATATATAGTTCTGGATAATACAGCTCAATGAAGTACGAAAGTATCTAAGTTGTTCGTAAAACCGAATCCGTAAATCACTTTGGCACTCGAAAAATCACAACGACAGTAGTACCATGAATGTACGACCAGAAAAATACCCGCTTCGAATAACGGCGTTTAACGGATAAGTTAGTCAAAGTAATGTTCCGCAACGATGATATATAAATAAGTATATATATAAGGTCAGACGACAATCATATATTATAAATATAATGCAGCACTAGTATTGGGCAAATAGTATATACAACGAATGTAGACCCCAACAGTGCGGGCCAAAGCTTATTCAAGTTCTTCTACGATCAAGCGGAGCAACGCCCGGGTCCATCTAGAACTAGCAGTAGCAGCATTCATCAAATTTAATCCTTTAATCATCTTATCACCTTAAAATGTCACTCATGCACTGCAAAAACATGTACGTAAAAAATATATACTCTTACTCATCTGCAAAAATGCAAATAAAAACTAGAAACAAACGCAGCAAATAGAGGTAGTTGGAACTCGAGACAACCAAGACAGCAGCCTATAAAATGTGCGAGTGTATGTTTGCAACGTAAAGAAGACGTGGAACACTTATTTCCTTATGCATCTTAGTCCGCTACGACAGACTGAATGGAGGGGACTGGTTCGCGTCGTATATATATAACTTGCCCTAAGTTCTCGAATGTTAAGCTTAAATATAGCATTATATATGCATATAACCGTATGTTACGCAATCACGCTACAACTGTCCCCCCTCCGGCTGCACCTCATTCCAGTTTTAAAAATCAGCGAATGGCAGATATGCCCATATGTTTCAAGTTAACAGTGTCATCAATTTCTGTCAATAAGCCATCTCTTGTGTTCTACTTTTTGTAAATAAAAAAGCAGCTCGCCTTGCCTACTTAAAGACAGCAACAGCAACTGCTAACGTGCCACACATTATAAAAGAAGAAGGGTGAAGCTGCAAAAACCACTAACAAAACCAGCTTCTAAGTCAAGAAAAAATCAAGTTTTATTTCAATACAGAGTAGAGGAAAATTGTTGTCCTACCTAAAATGTCTCCACTGGCAAAACCACTTATGCAATGATTACACAGACATGTTTTTATGAAAAGAATTCAGCCCTTCCTTAGTCTTAGCTTTAACTTTATTCTGACCCCGCCGGCCTGATTTCTGCAACCACAGATACTCATACAAACTCCCCAGCAAAACGGAAAGAAAAAGTCATAATATAATCAAGCTGGCCTGCTGGCCAAATCATCTGGTTCGAATCACGTGAGTCGCAAAAAGCCAACATGAGCCCTAAAAATATTGTCTATCTAAAAATCTACGAAATACAAAACTGTTTGTGGTCCTTCAGTCTAATATTCTGGGCCGTATAATGCTCGTTTTCTGTCGCGGAAAAAGTGAAACATAAACTCATTGCATGCCAGTTTGCTTCAGTAGAGTGGCGGCAAAAATGGAAAACCAACTAAGACCATTAAAATCCTCTTCAAACACAATAAAGCACACAAACACGCCTTCTTGCAAAAATCTTTTATCAGAGAGCAAGCATAAAATGCACATATTATGCAGGCACGTAAGCAAGTAAAATTTATATTATCAGGCTATAAGACTCTACTAAAACCGAGAGTAGACCAGTTTTTGATGACTGAGTCAGATCCTAAGACTATAGATTTAAAGAAGCCCCAAGAAAATTTATAGGCCACTATAAAAGTGTGCAGTTTTTTACGTGGAAGCAGAAAGACCTCCATCATCAAACCGAATTTGAGGTTAGAGGTAAATATATATATTTTCAAACTCTTGCCCATCCAAAAAAACAAAAGCTCTTTAATCGACTAAAGCTTGGAGCATCCATCCTATTCGCTCAATAAAGGGCAAAGTTTCAGCCTCCTAGGAAAGCAAGCAAGAACTCAATCACTTCAACGGCTCCAGAAAAATGCTAGTAATTAGTCTGTATCTTATCTAAATAGGGTAACAAACAGCAAAACGGGAGTAAACCGGGTTATAGCAGCACAGCATTATATATATAACCTAAAACTGGTTGGTAACCTAAAACTGGTTGGTACATGCATCAGAAGTTACGTCACACAGCATTCGACAAAAACACATCATTAAGTTCAATTTAGTAGAGACGAGACAGGAGAGAAATGAGAGTCAGCTGCAGTTGCAACAGGCCAAGGTCTGTCAGATGTCAGAGAAATTCCTAAAAATTCTTGCACCAAATCCAAAAAGATGATCCCATGCCATTACCTTTGCCCAACCCTCCTGAATTTATATGTACGCTATCTATATGTAGGAACAGCCATGTAATCTTATGATACCTTTGTTTGGAGGTAAAACTGTGAACAAAAACATGACACAAAGCTACAGCTGTCACATTCTCCCTGTCACACTGCTGACATTTGTTGCAGAGTCCCAGAAGTTGTCCCCAAAACTTAAGCGTGCAATTTCAGTTTTTCTGCTGTTTACCAAAAGACTATCACAAGACCACCAAAGGTCAGATCATCATTTCGTAAACACGTGCATCAAGACACAATCGGTCTGCAGTCCAATCCTAATGTAATACTGAACTGTATATACATGTACATATATATATATATATATCACATATAAAACTTGTTTAACATTTTTAAAACTCAACTGTATATTAGAAATGAGCACGGCCGGAAATTTTCGGCCCGTCCCACTAGAAAAAGTTTCTGCTCAGCCCGGCCTGCAAGCGGGCAAAATTCGGCCCGGCCTGGCCCCGCCCCCCCGCCCGCCAAAAGCAGAATTCCAAAAGTTTACAAACAATACTATTTCAAAGGGTTCTGTACAATCTGGAACCGCTAAATTCTATTACAATATGTTATAACTTGTTGTAAAATAACGAAAATGAGTAAATTCAAATACAAAAATCCCTACAAGTTTGTTAGATTTAAGAAAGGGGAAGAGGCTAAGAGAAAAACAAAAATGACTGTTCTCTTTTTTGACTGATTTACTTTTTGTTGCAGTCATCTCAATTTACGTATTCAATAGTTTACGTACAGACTGTGAGGATCAAAATCCGCTGTGGTACACATAACAAATGAATCTGGATGAGATCCTTCCTGAGTTAGAACCGCAGAGACCGGATCCTGGAGATCCTGTTTACTTGATATCATGATCATCTGTCCCAGCATGATCCCGTTTTCTGACTGATCAGTACAGCTGCAGTGGTCGCCGTCACAGTACCAAAAATCAGCCGTGTTTGAAAGTTAATAACTTCGTCTTTGTGTACAGATAAGCAAAATCAGGCCAAAGTAAGCACAAGCATATTAGAGCTCTTAGAGCTTGTATGACACGAGCAGAATTTAATTCGGTGCACAAATAAAGGCATTTGTCAGACAGTATATATAGTTTTGAAGGTTTAAATAGACTAGCAGAAAATCTAAAATAAAAGAGAAATAGATAAATTCTAATTTTATTAGCCTAGCAAGTTAGCTAAACAAAGCATAAAGTTGAATCAGAAGAATGGCACAATAAAGCAGGATGACTTAAAAGACACTGAGTATGTACCTATGCAACTTGTATCAGGCAGTACGCACTTACCTATATATACAAGTAATTAGAAAATTAGTAAACAAATTATGGTAAGTAGATGGCTAGAGTTCAGAACTACTACCCTATTTATTATACATGCACATAAATCCTTAGGTAAGCAAGAAGCTGACCTGAATTCCTATGAGAAAGGTACAAGCTATAGACAGGCAATACAGATGTATGCGTTAATTGGTGCGAATATCTCATCAATCATGGATATCAAAATTTTAGGTAAATGTTGATGTCTGTACCAGGTTCTGCAAGCTATGTAAAACGACTAAGATAGTGGAGTAAATACATACATCATATATATACATATATATATAATATATACATATATATGTAAAACATTTCAAGAAAGAAATCACGATGAACTTGAGTATGTATATATCATACACATTATAAGTTTTAGACTGTAATGACATTTATTTGATTCCACGTTAAAACTAGCCGAGTGCTGGAGTGGTACAAAAACGGGAGCACATGTAGACAGAAAGCCTCATTAGGTTAGTTATTTCATTAACGAGCATTAGAAAAATGAGCTTTTAGAAGGAACAAGAAATGCCTTCAAAACAACCATTCAAATACATTCGTTGCGTTATTATCGTTTTCGTTACATAAATAATATCATGGTTTATTTAGGCTTTTCTTATGTCTGCAGAGCTATAAAAAATCAGACCCAGTTAAGAAGGCTAGGTTAATCAAACCGGCTAGGTATATATATCGTGAAAGGGGAAGCTTGAAGGATTTCGAACTCTCATGACGATTCTATAAATATTGAAAAATCATCCAAATATATAAAAGTTTCCTAACAAATAAACAATATTTTCTATTGTGTATAGAAAATACGATCATCCAGAAAAATCAAGTCTAGGAACGAACAGTTGCTCCAAAATACGGTTGCTGGATGGACTGTAGTTATAGACGTATTTTGCAGTATATATTTGCTACATATTACAGTCTAAGTAGATTTCGTTGCAAATCACCATTTTCATTCAAAGAAGCATAGACATTCAAGTTTGACTGCTCAGTTTGTAAACATGATCATTAATTTCTCAAAAATTAACGCTGTGCACTGACGTTAAGTGACAAAAACTAAAATGGGATATTTGTAGTATGCTATTTCAAATGTGTTTTCTTAAATTTCATCTACGACAACATATAAAATTTGAATGCGGATAAGATATTAAAAAACGTTGAAAAATTGAATATATACTGTGTTTAAACTTCCATCGCGAAACTTTGCTCTTGTATATTATATTAAACATTCCTTATAAGTGTTGTGTTGGTAACTAAACTTGAATACTTATCATGATTTCGACTGTGTTAGAACTGCTGATCAGTGATGGAACCAGGTCACTTAGGCTTAGGCTTGACCCGGTGACCCGGTTGTGCCCTGCCCTGACATGGTGACCCGGTTTCCAGAAAATTCAAAAATCTGCAAAAAATTTTAAATTTGCCTAGGAAGGCTTAATTTTTGGCTTCCATGGTCCATCAAGGACCCATTTGAATAACTATGGCATACATATGCTTGCTCTAGGCTTTTTGAAAAGTATTTAATAAGACTGTAATATTTTCTAAATTAATGCAGAAATGAGTTGGCAAAACCAATAATTTATCCGTCTGCGAAATTTTGGGAAATCAATCCATGTAATGGTGAAAAGTGTAAAGCCCGGTTTACACTATCAAACTTCCGTCTGACTTTATCAGATGGAACAAAGATCAGAGCAAACATTTTCTATCCGACATGAAGTTTACACTGTCCATCAAACAAGCAAGCAGTTTGCTACTGACAATTTCAACGGCATCCAATCGTATTCAGCTGTTGTTGCTTCACTCAACTTTCTTTTGAAATGAAGCTATACGAGCGGTCAGTTTCGTCTGATATCAGATGGAATTTCCGTTTTCGTCCAACAAAAATTGCAGCTGACTCAGGTGGTCGTTTACATGCGAGAATTTCGTCTGACATTTGTTTGAAGAAAATTTTCATCTGACAAAGTCAGACGAAAAGTTTGATAGTGTAAACCCCCCTTAAAAAGTGCGGTCCAAAAGCACGGAGTACTAAAAAATGGTAAAAATTGGTTTTTATGTTGTACTGAGTAAATTGTTCACTTATGTTCAACATCTACCTTGGTTGCGAAAATAATCTGCAAACCATAGTATATATATATACAAAATTGATTTATGCAATAATCATGAAACTGATAAAGCTAAACAAAAATATGCTAGAGACAGACTGGTTCAAATAACCTCAAGCTGCGAAAATGTTCAAGTCCAAAATATAATAAAATAAGTAAAATAATATCGAACAAAAGTTTAGGCTAAACTTTAGCTTGGTAAACCAAAGATTTCAAAACTTTGTGGTGAATTCAGAAAACTGGATCAAGACCGGGTCGAAGCTCTTGACCCCGTTACCCGGTCCAAAAAGTGACCTGAACTGACCCAGTGACCCGGTTCCATCTCTGCTGCAGATTATCTATAAAGGAAACGACTTTGTTTGTTTGTTGTTTGTATAAATAAACAAAAAAGAAGAATGGAAAAAATTGAAGCTTTTGCGTTATCTCCATTCAAAGTGGTCAGAAAACACAGTCCAACCGCCGTACAAAAATTTAGCTCATTTTTTCTGTTTAAAAACATTGAAGTAGTTGGGGAGGACTAACAAACGGACAAAACTCAGCTATGTATTTTGAGAAAAACATCTTAGCCTGAGTACGAAATTTTAACTTCCTCGGATTTAGCACAGCTCAAAACAGATCTCAGACAACGAAGTTGGCAACAATCAGTTGAACAACTATGGGGGTAAATTAGTGATCAGGGGGACAGGAGGAGAAAGTGAGACAAAGCATGAGATCAGTTAAGATCACTTCAAGCAAAGAATTTAACAGAAGCATCAAGATTATATATATTTGTCAGCCAATACGAAAACGTACGTACGGTTAGTGCTATTGGCAGTCTGCTAAGCTAAGGTGGGTTGGAGAAGAAATCGAAAGAAGAGAAAGAGAGAACGATCATAGAAAGATGAAGATGACTGTTACAGATTTATATAGTCAGATTCATTCTAAGCTAAGCTATAAGTTATAGCTAGTTAGTCCAGTCGCCGTAACAACCGTGCAAACAAAGCAAAACAGAGCAGCCCAGGATTCAGAGATCCAGGTTCAGCACCTAGCTGATTATTTATGTATACAAAATGCTACAGCCACATGCAGTGTCGATACGTACGTACTGAGCCGAATCTAGGACACAAATGCTGCTGCAATAATTCATAGTTTATAACTGTGAAAGTATAGGGGTGCCTACAATAAATAATCTATCCACTAGACTTGCCTGCAACACATGAAGATCAACAAAGCTGGGATTTCTAAACTATAGATAGGGTCTTGCGTCGGTTACCAACTCCCACTCTTTCCGGATCTTTTCCACAATCCCTCCCCTCAATACGAACTCTTTGGATTGGGGGTTATTGGGTGATCCAAATGCGTTTATGTTTTGGGAAGGTGTTACCTGAACCTGAGGCTCAGTAATTTGCAAAATTTAAAAAATTTTTAAATTTTTAAATTGTGTAATTTTTAAATTTCAAAACAGTTGAACTTTTTTTAAAATTTTCCGGTGGAATCGATGAAGCTGAGCATTTTCTCTTCTTGCATCAACATCTAAAAATGCTTCCTACGATCGAGCGGTCAATGCTTCCTACAGTGGCTCTAACTGTAAACATCAAAGGAATTGCCGCCAACAATAGGCACACGATTACTGCTGTACACAGATGGCGTTTTCCTTTGATCTTTACTGTTAGAGCCGCTGTAGAGATCGCAGGAAGCATTTTCAGATGTTGCTGCAAGAAGGAAAATGGTCAGCATCAACGATTCTATCGGAAAATTTAAAAAAATCAAAAATTTAGAAACTTAAAAAATGTTAAAATTCTATAAAATTTAAACTTTTTGAATTCTTGAAATTACTGAGGCTAATGTAACACCTTCCCAAAATATGAACGCATTTGGATCATCCAATAACCCCCAATCCAACCAGTTCGGATTGAGGAGGGATTGTGGAAAAGATACCTCTCTCCCCCACTCAAAATTGTTAAAACCTTCCCAATTGAGCTAACATTTAGTATTGATATGTTTTCGTCCACGTTGAGTTTAAGTATACATCAGAAACGTTTTCGACTTTGCACAATCATGAAAAAAGGGACCAAGGGGGACAAAACAACTTTGACTTCGACTTTGCTGAAAAGTTGCATAGAATAGACTTCTAACTCGCAGAACACGAATTTGATTGATTTTGCAGAAGTTATATATATGTGTATGAGCTATGCAACAGTGATGGAACCGGGTCACTTAGGCTTGACCCGGTGACCCGGTTGAGCCCTGACCCGGTGACCCGGTGACCCGGTTTTCCAGACAATTCCAAAATCTGCAAAAAATTTTAGATTTTGCCTGGGAAGGCTAAATTTTTGGCTTTCATGTTCCATCACCACCCCGAAAAGAATAACTAAGACGTATATGTTTGCTCTAAGTTTTTAAAATTCATTTGATGGTAGCTGTAGCTTTTTCTAAATTTATGCAGATTTTAATAGCAAACCAATGATTTATCCGTCTGCGAAATTTTGCAGGGTCTAATATGAGTACTTGTCCAAATAGACGGAGTATTTTAAAAAATTTGGTTTTCATTATGTATTGCGTTAAATTAAATTAAATTTTTCACTTACCTTCGACATTTACCTTGGTTGCGAAAGTAATCTGCAAACCATTTTTTACTGAATAAAGTTATGCAATAATCATAAAACTTATAAAGCCAAAGCTAAAACGCTAGACAATAATTTGCCAGAGACAGACAGATTCAAATAACATCATGCTGCGAAAATGCTCAAGACTAAAATATAGAAAAAATGCCAATTAATGTTGGACATTGAACAAAAATTTAAGCTAAAATTTTAGCGTGGTGAGCCAAAAATTTCTAAAATTTGGGGTAGATTCAGAAAACCGGGTCAAGACCGGGTCGAAGCTCTTGACCCGGTGACCCGGTGACCCGGTCCAAAAAGTGACCCGAACTGACCCGGTGACCCGGTTCCATCTCTGCTATGCAAAGCTAATAAACAAACTCAAATAAAAAACGGACTTCAGACTACGTACTGTTGTGCGACACCAGCAGTTTAGCTATTAAATCAACGATAAAAATTTCCCGGTTCTCGTCCCGTTTTCAAATGAAAAAACTTGGTGCTATTCGAACTCAGAACGGTTAAGAACAAACTTCAGAATATAATCTACGTATCTATGTAGGTATATATAGAAAAATCTAAATTCGACTCAAACGTTTGTGTGCCTGGTTCTATAAAACTTGGGCTAAATTTAAAATGCCACGAACACATTATGCCTACACCACTCAGACTACAGTGCTACATACACACATCTTTCAAAAAAGGATAACCCTAGAAGATGGGACTGAAACGTGAAACAAACACTCAAGAATCTTTCCCGTACGGGCACCTTATGGTTTAATGATGGGACATAAAAAGGTTAGGCAACAAAGCAGCACGCAACCCTTAATGCATAATTAATCAGCCTTAGGAGAAAAAACCGCAGCTCAATGCTGAACTCATGGGCAAACCCTGCGTCTTTAAACACAAAAGAATCTCCTAACCGACGGCTAATGAATTGAAAAAACTGGAAAGGCAAAAGCTACATACAAATAACTTAACAAAAAAGGTTTTGAAGATATAAGATTTCACTCCGTCATATTGTACGTACGATACTCAATAATCTAAAGCTTAATATACTCGTAACACCAAAACGATAGAATTAATACCTTCACTAGTCAAATCGTAATTGTAACGATTTCTATAATCAGCAGTTAGCTGCACATAGCACACCAGCATCTTAGGGTAAGCAGTCAATCTCGTACAAAAAGGGTGCACCACGACCCACATATTCAAGCATTTGTATTGTGATGCAGTGTTGCAGAAACTAAATCACTCACAGTGAATAGGCCCAACGCTTTTTCAGCAACCAAATTTGTTGGTTGAAATTAATAATTTAAATTAATTAAATTGGTTGGCCCAAATTTGTTTTCAAAAATTAATTAAATTGGTTGGCCCAAATTTGTTTTCAAATTATTTATACTGCTTTCAGTTTTGTTTGACTGCAACATTTCTAATATTTCAAAAAGACAACAGAAACGGAACAAGTTCCTAAAATATATATGCATGTATATATACGACGTACTGTCCCTTGTCCCACTCAGAAAAATATTCCGCGATGTGCACGAACGATGTCAAACACAAGTGGAATCTTTTTAGTTTGTTACTTTGGTGGTTCAAGTTCCAGTAAAAGCTAATTACACAAAGTCAGTTTAAATAAATCAGAAGCTGTTAGGAATGTGACAAAAATAATCTCACAATACGTCATTCTGCCGACCTTAGTATGGACTAAGCTGTGCTACAAAAGCATATATCTTCATAACTTAGTCTCCAGATATATATAATTTCAATTTTCAAATAAGTCTAAAAAATGGCATGCACGCCTTCTACATATGGCACATAAGTAGGTCAGATCAAGGGAGATTTTGTATATATATATATATATATATATATATTTATTTATTTATTTATTTATTTATTGATTGGTAAACCAAAGTCAAATTGAGCCCAAAGCTTAAAAAAGCAAGGAGGGAAGAATATATTTCTGTTCAAAGTATATAGCAAGAATTAAACATAGGACAGAAGAAAAAACCAAGAGGTCTCACATAATATGCACATGCATATATATATACGTGGACGATAAAACCCTGAACAGTATCTAGCTTCAGGCGAACTGCTTAAGCTTAGCTTGAATATTATGGCTTAATCTACGAAGTGAAACACAAAGTATGGCAAACTACAGCTCAGCTCAGATGTACGGTTTAATTATCCATCTACAAAGAGAGGATTACAAAGCCTTACCCTATAACTTCAAAGAAGGATGGACTCAAATAAAAAGCTAGATTTATAACCAGGGGAAAGACAATCTATATATATACATAATTTCTGTACCTTGGCATGGATCACTAAAGAATAAAGATTACAGATTAATATGTTTTGCGATGCTAAATATTTGTAAGTTAGTAGAATATACCCTGCGACGGTAGCAAGTGATCTAACTTCTGATCCAGATATCTACTTCCGAGCCAAAAAAACAGGTAACCCATCACGTATCTATTCTAATTTAGTGAGCCTGATGATGAATGACACGCGATCCAAATAGTTAATGCGGCTAATTTAGGACAAAAAATTAAGTGATAAAAATTGAACGGATCAGATCAGACTTTTGTCGCCTCATCAATAGCGAGAGAAAGTGAAATCTAATGTCTTGGTACAAAACAGCTATAAATAAAAAAGCCAGCAAAGATGAAATAAGAAGGCCATATATTAGAAGGCTTGATTTGGATGTGTATGTAGGTCGCGTGCAGTCTGGTATACAAGAAGCAGGCCGGAGCAGGAAAGAAAAGAAGAGATGGAAAGAAAAAAGCGCCAATTCCATTTCCCTTCTGTCAATCAACCGAGAGCCTAGAGAACCCAACTCAACCTTAGAGATTCAGTCAGTACGAGAAAGTAACACACTCTCTGGCTAAGTCAAATCCTAATATATATAATACGATGTGAACACATCTACGTAGGTACGTACCGAATCTAAATGCATATATACATATATATACTATTCCGCCAGTGTTCCTAGGTCTAAGAGAAACAACTTGAGCTTTTGCCAAAAAGGGACGAAAACTTCATTAGTTTTCTAAAGAAACTCAATATTTGTAAACAGAAACGGGAAACGTGCTCAAATGGGAGAGACAGAAAGTTGCCAAAACTCCCAGCGCACATCAGCTTAGGCACAAGATCATATGGCCGTCATGTAAAACCGCTGTTTGTGTGTACAGTGATAAGCGAAAATGACATGCACACACGTGCACATATCCCTAACATATTACATATGTTAACGTTTTCTCACTACACCGACATCAAATTTTTTAATTTATGGCCCACACTGGAGTCGAACAAAACAGGTAGCTGAACTTTCGTGTTATCTGTAAACTTTTTCCTAATCTATCTAAAAGATTTACAACCAATCGTTAAACCATTGCTGTCACTAATCCAAAACCAAAAGAGGCCAACGCCCTGTTTTGCTGACTGCAGTCAAGCAAGCTCAAAATGTTCAACCTATCATTGGCGATCAAATCTTATATTCTACCTACTTTATACACGTAATTTTGACATAAGGTAGGTGATTAGCCAATCAGATGCGTTTTAGTTCAAACACATATAAACACATGGTTAGCCGTGGTTTTTGGTAAAAAATTGCGAACACGTTCCAGCGTCCTCGGAATGTTTTGCTGCAATATCGATATTTTTGCCAACTTTTCCCTACATTTTAGCTCCATTAAGGGTTTTAAGTAAGGCTTCATTACTAAAAAGACTTATCTTTTCGCTATTTTATTCCCCCAACGTTTTGGGACCATCTAGAGATGAGGACGAGCCGGACTTTTCCGGCTCGGCTCGGCTCGGCTCGCGAGAAAATGAGGTCGGCTCGGCTCGGCTCGGCTCGCGGTCATACCCGGCTCGGCTCGGCTCGGGAGAATTTTGCAAGTGGGTCGGCTCGGCTCGGCTCGGCTCGCCAAGCTTGAAATTTCAAATTCGCCAGATTGCATCGAATTTTATTTTGTTTAGTTCCTTGTTGTATTTGTCAAATTTCTTAAAGAAGTCGTAACGAGTTATAATTACCCTTAAGATTTATTTTTAGCCTCTCAAGATCATATTATATACTCGAACACAAGAAGCAGTTACAACTTTTTCGCTATAGGATAAAATAAAAATACTACAAATACACAGATAACAGAATAATGGATTTTACAGGTAAGATTTTTTATGAAACCAAAACTGAGACGTAAAAATGAAATAAGTCAAAAGTTTTTCTTACTAAAAGTATATCAATACCATACACAAGTTGGCGTCAAGGACAGCCTAACATTAAGATTAACATTTGCTTGGAAGATATCGAGAAAGCTAAAGAAAATTATTGACAATTATTATTAGTCTTCACTGAAATTATTGGCAATTTTACTAAACAAGTGAGAATATCGCAGGGAAATTTAGTCGAATTACTATTTTTGGTTGGGGTCGGCTCGGCTCGGCTCGGCTCGGAGCTTCAGTTCTCCGGCTCGGCTCGGCTCGGCTCGCGAGCCGAGCCGAGCCGCGAGCCAAAATCCTCATCTCTAGGACCATCTAGAAAAAACCCAGAAGACCAGGCATATATTGACCATCCGAAGTATAGATACATACATATATACGTAATCCAAATAGAAATTCCAAAAATACGAATAATTAATTTCCGTTAGAATTCAGTAAAACTCGCTGATGTTTGTTTTACTTCCATTGACATAACTACTCAAGAAAGTATACTGTTGTTTTTAATCAAAGTTGCAAAAGTTTAGTTAGAAAACAGCTAAATTTCACAATTTCAAATCCTCATGCAGGTGCATTAAAGATCATTGTGTATTGTGCAAAGATTTTGGAACGATGGTTTGGCATATGTAACATAGTATATATATAAATAGTAGTGTCTTGTCTTTCTACAGAGGGTTATGAACGGAAAACCACGGATGCCAAGAGGATAAAAATAGCTAACAATTCACACTGAGGTTAGACACCCAATTCCTGAACGGAGACGAAAGTCAAAAACAAGTTTTTCTCAAAATTTTAACTTGATTTGAAGAGGCTCTGGAATTCACTGAGCGCACGAAGAAGGGAAAAAGATTAGAAGTCAATTTTAGAGAACATTATTATGTAGCTGACGTCAATAATAAAGTTCAAGCATACTCAGCAAAGCTCTTTACAGACAACACGTTTTACTGGAGGCAAAATAACTTGCATCACATTTTCTAAAAAAGCGAGCGCCAGTTCAATTAAAATCCATAATTCAGTCTATTAAGTATATGTCCAGAAATTCTGCTTCCTCTTGGTTCAGGTAGGTAAGAGGTGCATATATATATATATATATATATACAAGACCTGTATACACTAGAAACGTTTCTGCGGGATAAGAGCATGGAACGAATCGAAAAGAGGATTCATATAATTTTAAATTCTGCTAAACTGTGTACGGTAGTACATATATAATTAGGGATGCACCGGGGCCTGGCCCCGGCCCCGGCCCCGATGGTCAGGCCCCGGTACCAACCGAGGCCAAAAATTAGCAAAATTTTAGTTTTTGGCATTTTGACCTAAATTTTGAAATTTCGAAAGTCAAAAAGTGTTACAAATCGTTTGTTTTCCCGGCTATTTCAATGTTTTCAATGCTATTTCAATGAGAACAGTGTCAATAATGTTTGTATGTCAAGAATTATTGCAAAATTTGAATTTTCAAGAAATTTTCGATTTCGACCCCCAATTTTTAGGCCCCGGCCCCGGTAGTGGCGGCCCCGCTGCATCTCTATATATAGTATATATATATATATATATATATATATATATATATATATATATATATATATATATATATATATATATATTTTTTTATGCACAGATCAGTGCAATATTATTGCTTAACCACAATAGTTTAAAAACAACTAAATATTAAAATATAAAAACCAAAACTATCTTTATATTGCAGACCTCAGCTTACCCCCAAAATTCCTTTATCCATCCATAGACCTGAACCAGAGTCCATGTACTGGGCGGACTCAGCATAGGCGGGGTCATAAGCTCAGGCGGGACTTCGTAGCTCATCCCAGAATGATGGTCCCCCGAGCCGGGATGACCTAACATCGAGGGCACTTCCATTTGACACGGATGACGAGCTGACAATGTACTCATGACAGAGAATTGTGTACTGTTATGATAAAGCTGGAAATCAGCAAATTGTCTGTCTCTGGTGCGTGCTTACAGGTCGTGGGCAAACTTTAATCTAAGTGGCTCAACGCACAATAATAAATAAGGAATAATTAATGATCTACTGGCACATTAAAACTTCAGTAAAGTAAATCTGAAAACACGCAGATAAAACAAAACCAATATTGAACAAGTGAAATAACACAAAGGCTCTTGTGTGAGACCAATTGTAAGTTGTTAAAAGTCAGTTAAAAGAAATTCAACAAAATAAAAGTCACTAAGTCATACACGACGCTACCTACCTAGCAGGGTAAAAATACGCTGCTATTCACAGGTATTTGATGGTTCTCACGAATACAAATCAGCACTACTAGTCAAAAACAGTAATGTATAAAACTAAGGAATTTTGTTATATGAAATTTAAAATGGCAACCAGTAATCACACTCACGCCATTTTATTCAAAACTTGAGAACTTGTCAATGCCATTCTCCAACTGATAATTGTTTTAAAAAGTTTCAGGAAAAACAGAGAAATGAAATGTTCAAAACAAGCCTTCTTTCGACAGTCAGATCAGTTCTTGCTAAATTACGTAATGGACGAACGGAATGCACTTAAGCTAGTCAATCCATTCCAACTCGGCTGGCTGACATAATAAAATTAGTTTAGCTGGCCAGTGCAAACTTCCGCTCCTGAAGAACAAGTATCACTTTCAGAATTCAAGAATTAAGCTAAAGTTGAAAGGAAAGTAAGCGCAAGGCATCTAGCAAAGGAGTATCAGATTAATATCACATGACCACAGCACTAACAACAAATACATACGCTGACATTTTTAGTGGTTGGCCCCCACCCCCTTTTCGGTTCCCCCTCCACTTTTCGGAGCCCCCCCCCCTTTTTGGCAAGCCCCCACCCACTTTTTTGGGAATCGGCAAAAAAGTCGAGAAATTAAGTTTTGAGGTCAAATTTTCAAAAATTTGCTCGATTTTTAGCTATTTCCTCAATTTTTAGATAATTCATGGACTCTTATGTAGCTTCACTTTAAGCTTACAAACAGCGATTTTTGCGTTTTTACCTAGGGAATGCTAATTTTTTGATAAAAGTTTTGGTAACTTTGGGCCCCCCCACTTCCCTCCTCCATAGGGAAGGGGGGGGATGAAGCCCCCTACTTTCCAAACTCTAAAAACTGACAGCATAGGTAAGGTGTGGCTAATTCTGTTTTGTTTTCTGTTATCCCGTCCTGACGCAATGCACTGCACGCTAACGGCTGACTGTCTCACTAACCAAAATCAAGCGACCCACGACAATCTGACTACAAGCCCACAGTTGAGTAGGTATTCGAATCGAAGCATCATTATAAGTTAATGCAAGTAAATGCCATGTTACAGTGACTCGATTTTTAGCTATGGAGCTCATCTGAGAAAAAGGGCCGTGGTCTACTCACGTATCCAGGCAAGCACACGACCGTGTAAACCCAACCCAAGCTGGAATGCATTCCCGCTTACAGTAGGGTACGCGGCACGCGCGTCAGTGTAAACGCGTATTGAAGCAAGCCGACACACGCTCAGGACAAACATCTCTATGAAACTAGGGGTTCAAAACGCAATTCTTCGTAAATAAATGATTCAGCTCTTCTGCTAGCTTAGTGTTCGTTCTTTGAATTGTTCCAGGAAGTAATATACAGGAATTGCGATGTATGCCTTAAGATGTTTACGTCTATCTTTCATAGCAAACTAAGTAAACAAGCTCGGCGCGTGAATAAGTTGGTTGAAGCAGCAAGTAAAGTCTACCCTTACAGGCTAGAACGACTTAAGGTACATATTTGAAGCAAAGCAAGAAAAATAATAAAAGGGAAATTCTGAGAAGAGAAAACTAAATGCTGGCTCAGACACAAAAAAATTGTCAGACTTAAGATCCTAAGTACTGAATGGGATGGGGGACTTTGGAGAAGCCGTCACTATCAATTATATGCAGATTACGTTCTTTCGAATGAATGAGCACTGTAGGCTTAGGGAGTAGAGGAAGGAAAAGCAAAATTTTCCAAAAATAGGTTTCATCAGGCCTCCACAAAACAACGTCCGTCACTTCAGAAACTTCAGCAAGACACTTGAGAACTAAACTGTCGTCAATAATGCACTTCATATCTTGTATACAACATGATATGATTTGATATTACCATACTAAGAATCTACGAGAAGAAATACAAGTTTACGAAATGAAATTCAATCACTTTTTAAGGCCCCGCAAGTTTACTGTGGCTCCTAAAAGTAAGCTAGATAAGATGATAACATAGGTATATCTATTTGTCAGCAGATCAGCAGAAAACCAGCCAGCCAGCCAGCCAGCCAGTTTCTGCCAGAGCCCGAGATCCCAGTAGGAAAACAAGAATATATTTAAACAGGCTGGGTGAAACGAAAAAAAGGTGAAATTTTATCCAACTCTGCTCCCCCTTTGGCGAAAACCCATTAATACAATTCCTCCGTGGAAGCTACCCATCTACATATATATGCATGCCATACACTCTCCACATACAGAAACAGACAGGACGATAACCTAATACCAACATTGAATTCATCAAAAAACATTATGCAAGTAGTTTGAATGCCAAAAAAGCCAAGGCAGCTGTTCGAGAATATTCTGGACTAATAAATCTGAATGC
>JASAND010023699.1:0-15484 GCA_030248195.1 Trissonchulus latispiculum | reverse complement strand
GCGCTGGACACTATAGCTCAGTGGTCACGCCGGTGGAAGCTGCAGATAAACGCACACAAGTCAGAATGTTGCGTCTTTTCAACCTGCAACAAGGAAGCCAACTTTCGACCTCAACTGAACATCGATGGATCTCAAGTCCCGTTCAAAGCCAACCCAGTCTTTCTCGGTATCACCTTTGACCGCCTGCTCAATTTTGGTCCTCATGTGAACAAACTCAAAGCCAAGGCCTGTGCCCGTCTGAAGACCCTGAATGCTGTGGCCAGCACTAAGTGGGGATGCGTAAAGGAGGACCTCCGACTTCTTTACCTGACCTTTGTTAGATCTGCTATAGAATATTGCGGAGGGGCGTGGATGCCTTGCGCGACCAAGACCCACATGGATACGCTGGAAAAAGTTCAAAACTGTGCCGCAAGGTCCATATCTGGCTGCCTTCGTGCGGCTCCGATCGAAATTCTCCAGCTGGAGGCTAACTTGATACCTCTGGCTATGAGGAAGAAGCAGCTGGCAGCCAATGCCTTGGAAAGATCCCTTCGCCTGCCACCACGCAACCCTAGAAGAGACCTATGTGACACCCCTCCGAACCTCCACAGATCACTCAAATCACAGCCATCCTGGCGGAAGGTTGCCGCGGAGGCTACGGAGGACTGCGGCCTATCCACCATTCCCAGGGAACCTATGGTTGCAGTAGATTCGGTTGAACCGGGACTCCGGTTTGCTGGAGTGGATGCCCGACCCGCCTTAGTAACCCGAACACGCCGACATGATGCGCCGGAAATCCGATGTCTGGCGGCCGAAGAGACACTAGCCAAATTGCCGCCCGCAGAGATCACCATCTGGACAGACGGGTCAGCGGCCGGAGGTACTGAAAATGGAGGTGGAGGCATCTACATCGAGTTCGCCGACCCCACTGAGCCGGTGGAGATCAAGGTTGCTGCCGGAAAGTTCTGCTCAAGCTTCAGGGCCGAACTAAAAGCAGTGGCCTGTGGCCTTCGATGGCTCGAGGAAAACAAGTTCCCGCCAGCCTACAGAGTAAGAGTTTGCACGGACTCACAATCGGTTGTCAGGCTCCTCAACAGCGGCGTACGTGGATCTTTCAGTCAAACCCTTTCAGGGGTCTGGTCCAGCCTAAGCAGACTCCGTCACCGGAAGATCATAGTCCAATGGATACCCGGGCATGCCGGCCTTTCTGGTAACGAGAGCGCCGATCGCCTAGCCTCGGAAGCCAGTTCCTTGCCGCAAATGGCGGAAGCGGCGGATCTCAATACAGCGAAAGCTGTAATCAAAAGAGCCGTCCTCAGAACCTGGTATGATTCTCTGTTGCATTTACGGGCCCGGGCAATTTACGGGAATTCGGGTCCTGTCCCACAGTCGAAGGAACAACACCTTAACAGGCAAGACAGGGTCTTGCTTAGCCAGTTGCGCAGTGGGAAATCCTGGATCCTTGCATCGTACAGACACACCATTGACCCCAACCGATTTCCTTCCCCTAATTGCAGTTTCTGTCAGCTGGGGGAGCCAGAAACTGTAGAACACTTGCTTCTGTCCTGCCCAGCCCTCACCACAGCCAGGCATATAGACCTCGGGCCAAATCCGGAAATATCCTGCCTTCGCAATGATCCGGAGGCTGTTCTTCGCTTCTTGGGTAATAGTGGGCTCCTTGGGGCCCGCCGAGTATAGGATGTGGTATCCTGATCGACCACCCACGACGACGACGACGACGACGAAGACGCCAAAGTTTCAGCACCCGTTCACAGTCCACGTTCACATTGTGGCGGCTCCTACTAAGGCAGGCAAGACAACCTTTGTGACTCGATTGGTAGAACATGCAGATGAAATGATCTCAGAACCTCCAGATAAGATTATTTGGTGTTACACTAAGTGGCAAGAAGCATATGAAAACTTACCTCAAGTAGATTTTGTCAAGCTCTGCCGGATATAGAGAAACTAAAATCACCAGGCGCTAAATTATTGATCCTAGATGACCTAATGAGAGAGATTAAGCGACAACCTAACCTAGTCCAAATGTTCACACGCGGTTGTCACCATTGGTCCTGCAGTGTTATTAACATCACTCAAGACATCTTCTGCGATGGACAGCGGACAAATAGGATAAATTGTCAGTACATTGTCCTCACAAAAAATCCTGCAGATAAGCTATACCAATGAACCTAGCAAGGCAAATGTATCCTGGTAGAGTGAAAGGGTTTATGGAAGCGTTTGATCATGCTAATCACCGACCACATATCTGCTGATCAGAACACACCAGGAAAGATCCGTCTACGAGGTCATATTTTCCCAGATGATCCATACACAGACGTATATTCCATAAAAACTCAACCTGAGCAGAAAAGTTAGCCATGGATCGTTTTGAAAGAAATATCGATACACTGAGACTATTGTGTCGTTGCAAACGTCTCAATTCAATTGACTGGAACGACTATATATATATGGAGCACCACGAAATCCAAGTGACGGACAAAGACGTCTGGGACAACATTTTGAACAGTGATTGTTTCGAATAAACTAAAGAATGCCTTAATTGAATGAACTAATTGTGATCTTTTCATCTGTAATATATGTGAAATAAAATATGACATGATTAGATTAGCTTAAACAACGAGAGTAGCACAGTTTTAGCCAAAAATGTGAGAATTTTTGGACTGAGCGTTAACATTCGCAGTTTTGCACTGTTGTTTTCGATTCAGCTCAAACATGTAATAGGCTACATACCTATACCTGATATTATACCAACAAAAGTGTCTTTATATAACAATATTATGAGCGCAGATTAGGCACTGTAGGTAGCGGCTAGCTTCGCCAACGGCAGCTCAATCTACGGCTACTCGGCTACTTACAGCTGTAGCGATCTATATTCGATGTCATATATGGTTATTCATTTCCCCCTAAAAATCGCTGATTTTCTGCATGATGTTAGGGCAGGTATTAAGGTACAACTTACATGCCAATGTCCTTTTGGCTTTTGATATCTGCATATAGTTTTGGTCAAAAATGTGCTAATTTTTGTGCAGAGCCGAAAGACCACTTTCGCCGTTAGTTGAACTTAACTCAAGCAGGAAAGTAGATAGAAGGCTCAAATTTGTTGTGTAAACTGGGCCATATGTCCTTTACTATGTGTACCAAATTTGAGCTTGTTTGGTCAAGATAATCGTTGTAACCATCTGCCAAAGCATTACCGAGTAGACAGAGCCAAAATCGTGAAAATGGGTCAACTTTGACGGCCTGCTGGAGTGTAACGGAGATTTGGGGTGGGGGGGGAGGTTCCCCCCCAAACATTTTCTGGGGGGGCCCCCTCTGGCGACCCCCCCCAACCCCCCCAGGACCCCTCCCAACCCTCCCAAAAAAATTTTTTTCATTTTTTATGCCAAAAATCGCATTTTCAGCCGTTTCTAACGATAAAAAACATCTAACCATAAAGTAATTTTAACATTAGACAGTGGTTTTAAACTCAACAAGTTGGCCCCAAAAGGGGCAGTATTCCTGCTTAGACCTGTTAAGTATTCAATTTCGAACATTGTCCGTAGTTAGATAGAAGCACGGTTAAGTGTTTAGAAGCTTCAGGTTTACATAACAATTTCACTTGACATTTCTAGTTCCTTTGATATGAAAACTACTATTATCTTTTAAAATATCCTACTAAATCTTCGTTATTTCTTATGAGGCCAGGTGCCATTTCCTTTAGTAAACAAAACACTATTGCACAATACAATGAGTATTAATCATTGTAATTAATCATAAAATTAATCAGCAGTACACCTTTAAAGAGTACATATTCGATCTCAAATAAACAAGAAAAATTCGTTGATTTCCAAGACTAGCATTTCATTCCGCTGCTCAATTTTTTCTCGCTGATCTGACTAAAGATCAGGAAAGTAGGCCTATGCTTGCCCATGCCATGACTGGACTGGGCTTGTGATGCCCAGCGCAAGCTAGTACCTGCTTACCTACTGCACCTATGCGTAGCTCCGAAGCTACACTAGTGCTCAAAAATCTGCAACCGTGTAGATTGCTGACAGTCGAAGACTGCGTAAAAGTTGTCAGTTTTGCTGCTTAAATAGGATCCAAACCTAATTTGCATAATCTGAATGCAAAAAAAATCACCTAAGCTAGCTCTGTGTTGAAGATAGGGCGTCTAAATAGAGAAATGACTCACTATACACAAAACATATTAGTTTTCATTTTATACATTCCTGCTCCAGCAGGAATAACCAGCAGGAATAAAAACTTGATTGCCAACATGTTTCCAAGTCCAAAATAAGGACAATACTGAGTGATAAGATCCATAATACAGTTAAAAACGTGTATTTCTCATAATAATAAACAGTTTAAGCCAAAAATTTGGACATTTTTGAAATTGTTTTCAAAATTTACCCAAAAAATACCCAATTTTGGCCATTTTTCGCGCCTTCGGCGCGACTCCCCCCCCCTAGTTGGGGGGGGACGTCCCCCCAAAAAGTTTTCGGGGAGGGTTGAAAAAAGGCTTGGGGGGGGCTACCCCCACCCCCCAACCCCCCCCTCCACCTTAGACCTATGATTGTAGGCGTACCTTGGGGGGGGGGTGTGGGGGTGGGCATAGGTGTAACGGGGATTTGGATTGGGGGAGTCCCCCTCCTCCCAAATTTTGGGGGCGGGCCCCCTTTTTAGACCTCCCCTAAGACCCCCCAAACCTCCCCCAAAAAATTTTTTCAATTTTTATGCCAAAAATCTCATTTTCAGCCATAGCTAATGCCAAAAAACAACCAACCATTAACTAATTTTAACATTAGACAGGGCCTCATAGGGTCGTTTCACAAAAAACTTAAACTACTTAACTTAAACGACTTAACTTAAACTACTTAAACTACTTAAAATATTCGTTTCATTAAAAGTCGGCTTAAACGACTTTACTTAAACGACTTAACTTAAACGACTTAATTTAAGTAGTTTAAGTAGTTTAAGTCATTTATTTATGAAACGAATTTATAAGAAGGTTAAGTTAAGCCGTTTAAGTAAAGTCGTTTAAGCCGACTTTTAATGAAACGAATGTTTCTAATGAAACGAACGAACAACAACATCAAAATGGTAGTTTAAAGGTGCTGGTCCGGTATTATCATATAGGTTTGAAAGACTGCATATTATATATTCAATTCTTGGAGTTCAGCGATAATTTTGATATCACTTTAAAGCTTGGAATGTGCTTATTACAACTACGTAGAATACAGCTGGCTTAGTGCAACTGTTCTATTTAGATATGCGCGTGAATGAAAACAATTTCGAGCATGGATTACTCCAAGTGTAGGAAAGCTAAAGAAAAGCGACCAGTTCCAGCTTCGAAAGAAACTTCTTCCCGAGGACTATCTTTTATGAAATTGTTTAAAGAGCAAACAAGCTCAAAATTTTGGGAAAACTGTTAATTTTGTCTGTTTCGCCAAAATTTTTAGGTTCTGTCGAATTAGAGCTAATTTCTCAAAACCCAATTTTTTTATTTTCGACAATGATATAGCAAATTTGACTAAACTTCAACAGCAAATGTGCTTTAAAAGAGACGGACCAGCATTTAAATTGCTGTTTCCTTTGTGCAGTGTATTTAACTATAATTAGGTTGATGCAACTAATAAAACTACTAAAAAATTACCAAAAGTAAGTCTTTGGTAGGCTTAAGTGGGCAGACAGGCCTTTACATAAATTATTCGTATTATGGCAGCAAAAACCTGAGACTTGCGGAAATAAAATTATCTATTAGGGTTGCTCTCGCAGCCGCTTTTTGGCTAAAGCGATAGCTTGTCAAAGTCCTACAAAGGTGTAGACAAAATCCAGGTTACCCATACATTTTGCCAATTTCTCCATTACAAGATGCTACTTCATAATAACTAAGAAAAGGACCCCCAGCTATTGGACTGCGGTATCGAATGATGAAAAAGAAAATTACTTTATAAAACCATAACTTCACTTCATCTAAAATCTTATTTAATTGACAACCAAATTAATTATATTAATATTAATATTAAATTCATTGTATAGTTAAAATTTCACGACCTGTTACTATATGTCCCCGCCCCCTTTTAGGTTTCCATTCTCCTCCTTTCCCTCTTCCCACCATATTCCATTACGACTATCATTTACTATATTCCCCCCCACCCGAACCTTTTAATTTCCACTTCATCCCCTACCTTCCACTCCTCCCCTTTCCCCTTCCCTCATTCTTTCTACACCCCCCCCCCAACCTTTTTATTTCCACTTCATCCCCATCCTTCCACTCCTCCCTCCCCATTCCCTCGACTATCATTTACTATTTCCCCCCCCAACCTTTTATTTCCACTTCATCCCCTCCTTCCACTCCTCCCTCATTTCCATTCCCTTCGACTTCTTCCCCTATTCCCCCCACCAGAAATCCTTTTAGTTTCCACTTCATCTCCTTCCACTCCTCTCCCCTCCCTCCCTTCGACTTCATTTACTATATTCCCCCCCCCCCTTTTAGTTTCCACTTCTCCCCTTCCCCCTCCCCATTTCCATATCCCTTACGACTATCATTTCTATATATTCCCCCCACCCACCCTTTTTTTTCCACTTCATCCTCCTCCACTTTCCTTCCCTCTTTCCCATTCCCTTATATCTCATTTACTATATTCCCCCACCCCCCTTTTAGGTTTCCTCTCTCCTCCACCTTCCACTTCCTTCCCTCTTTCCATTCCCTTCGACTTCATTTCTATCTCCCCCCCCACCCTTTTAGTTTCCCTCTCCCTACCTTCCACTTCCTTCCCTCATTTCCATACTCCTCATACGACTATCATTTCTATATCCCCCCCAACCGAATCTTTTATATATTTTTCCCTCTTTCCCTCCCCCTCTCCTTCTTCCTTCCTTTCTCTTTCCCCCTTTACTATATATATCCCCCCCCACCCATTTTTATCTTTTCCATTTCCTATGCTTTCTTCTATACTTACCTTACTTATAATGTTTTTTTTCCAATTTCTACTTACCTTACCTTACTTATCTTTATCCCCCTTTCCAACCACTACTTACTTTATATCTTTCCAATACTCTACTTACTTTCCCTTCTTTCCTTTTACTCTCTACTACTTATTTTATTTTCCTTATCTTCATCTCTTTTTCCCCTTTCTCTTACGAAATTCCTTTTACTTTTCTTCCTTTTTCTTTTACCTCACTCTCCTCTTTTTCTACATATCTTCTCTATTTTATATATCCTTATACTTCAACACTAAATTTTTTCTATTTTACTTTATCAGCTTTTAAATGAAAAAGAAGCCTTCTAAATGAACAAAGCAAAGCTTGATTTGCTTAAACATGTTGTCCCAATTGAGAACCGGTTGTTTTTACACAATTAACAAGCTGACTTGCATAAGAAGGTTTTGAGTCAATGGCAACACACTAGCGCTTTTCTCTTAATCTAACAAACAACATTTTTACCATGCACTAGCAATTTTTTTGGCATTTATAAGAAACTATTACATATGGTTGCTTATCGTGGTGATTCCTTTTGGCGACGTCAACTTTGAACCAGTAGTATTCACTTACTTCTGGGAGCGAAGAAGCCATCTTGCATCAAATGTGGCTGAACATTTTTTAACTATACAATGAATTTAATATTAATATTAATACTAATTAATTTGGTTGTCTACATTTAACCTAACGATTTTAGATGAAGTGAAGTTTATGAGATTTTTTACCAGCTAAAGTAATTTTTTGCCGAGTCATCTTTTTCATCATTCGATACCGCAGTCCAATAGCTGGGGGTCCTTTTCTTAGTTATTATGAAGTAGCATCTTGTAATGGAGAAATTGGCAAAATGTATGGGTAACCTGGATTTTGTCTACACCTTTGTAGGACTTTGACAAGCTATCGCTTTAGCCAAAAAGCGGCTGCGAGAGCAACCCTAATAGATAATTTTATTTCCGCAAGTCTCAGGTTTTTGCTGCCATAATACGAATAATTTATGTAAAGGCCTGTCTGCCCACTTAAGCCTACCAAAGACTTACTTTTGGTAATTTTTTAGTAGTTTTATTAGTTGCATCAACCTAATTATAGTTAAATACACTGCACAAAGGAAACAGCAATTTAAATGCTGGTCCGTCTCTTTTAAAGCACATTTGCTGTTGAAGTTTAGTCAAATTTGCTATATCATTGTCGAAAATAAAAAAATTGGGTTTTGAGAAATTAGCTTTAATTCGACAGAACTTAAAAATTTTGGCGAAACAGACAAAATTAACAGTTTTCCCAAAATTTTGAGCTTGTTTGCTCTTTAAACAATTTCATAAAAGATAGTCCTCGGGAAGAAGTTTCTTTCGAAGCTGGAACTGGTCGCTTTTCTTTAGCTTTCCTACACTTGGAGTAATCCATGCTCGAAATTGTTTTCATTCACGCGCATATCTAAATAGAACAAGTTGCACTAAGCCAGCTGTATTCTACGTAGTTGTAATAAGCACATTCCAAGCTTTAAAAGTGATATCAAAATTATCGCTGAACTCCAAGAATTGAATATATAATATGCAGTCTTTCAAACCTATATGATAATACCGGACCAGCACCTTTTAAACTACCATTTTGATGTTGTTATTCGTTCGTTTCATTCGAAACATTCGTTTCATTAAAAGTCGGCTTAAACGACTTTGCTAAACGGCTTAACTTAACCTTCTTATAAATTCGTTTCATAAATAAATGACTTAAACTACTTAAACTACTTAAATAAGTCGTTTAAGTTAACAAGTCGTTTAAGTAAAGTCGTTTAAGCCGACTTTTAATGAAACGAATATTTAAGTAGTTTAAGTAGTTTAAGTTAAGTCGTTTGATAAGTAGTTTAAGTTTTTTGTGAAAACGACCCTATGAGGCCCTGTCCCATGTTAAAATTAGGTTAATGGTTAGTTGTTTTTTGGCATTAGCAATGGCTGAAAATGCGATTTTTGGCATAAAAATTGAAAAAAAATTTGGGGGAGGTTTGGGGGGTCTTGGGGGAGGTCTAAAAAGGGGGCCCGCCCCCAAAATTTCGGAGGAGGGGACTCCCCTAATCCAAATCCCCGTTGCACCGATGCCTACCCCCACACCCCCCCACGGTACGCCTACAATCATAGGTCTAAGGTGGAGGGGGGTTGGGGGGGTGGGGGCCCCCCCAAGCCTTTTTCAGTCCTCCCCGTGAACTTTGAGACGTCCTCCACCAACTAGGGGGGAGTCGCGCCGAAGGTGCGAAAAATGGCCAAAATTGGGTATTTTTTTGGGTAAATTTTGAAAAACAATTTCAAAAAATGTCATCTAAATTTTTGGCTTAAACTGTTTATTATTGCGTAGAAATACACGTTTTTAACCGTATTATGGATCTTATCACTCAGTATTGTCCTTATTTGGACTTGGAAACATGTTGGCAATCAAGTTTTTATTCCTGCTGGTTATTCCTGCTGGAGCAGGAATGTATAAAATGAAAACTAATATGTTTTTTGTTTAGTTAGTCATTTCTGTATTTATACGTACTATCTTCAACACAGGGCTAGCTTAGATGATTTTTTTGCATTAAGATTATGCAAATTAGGTTTGGATCCTATTTAAGCAGCAAAACTGACAACTTTTACGCAGTCTTCGGCTGTCAGCAATCTACATGGTTGCAGATTTTTGAGCACTAGTGTAGCTTCGGAGCTACGCATAGTGCAGTAGTAAGCAGGTACTAGTTTGTGCTAGGCATCACAAGTCCAGTCCAGTCATGGCATGGGCAAGCATAGGCCTACTTTCCTGATCTTTAGTCAGATCAGCGAGAAAAATTGAGCAGCGGAATGAAAATGCTAGTCTTGGAAATCAACGAATTTTTCTTGTTTATTTGAGATCGAATATGTACTCTTAAAGGTGTGTACTCAGATTAATTTTATGATTAATAACAATGTGATTAATACTCATTGTATTGTGCAATAGTGTTTTGTTTACTAAAGGAAATGGCATCTGGCCTCATAAGAAATAACGAAGATTTAGTAGGATATTTTAAAGATACTAGTAGTTTTCATATCAAAGGAACTAGAAATGTCAAGTGAAATTGTTATGTAAACCTGAAGCTTCTAAACACTTAACCGTGCTTCTATCTAACTACGGACAATGTTCGAAATTGAATACTTAACAGGTCCAAGCAGGGAATACTGCCCCTTTTGGGGCCAACTTGTTGAGTTTAAAACCACTGTCTAATGTTAAAATTACTATGGTTAGATGTTTTTTATCGTTAGAAACGGCTGAAAATGCGATTTTTATAAAAAATGAAAAATTTTTTTGGGAGGGTTGGGAGGGGTCCTGGGGTTGGGGGGGGTCGCCGTCGGAGGGCCTCCGAAGTGTTTGGGGGAACCTCCCCCCACCCCAAATCTCCGTTACACTCCAGCAGGCCGTCAAAGTTGACCCATTTTCACGATTTTGGCTCTTGTCTACTCGGTAATGCTTTGGCAGATGGTTACAACGATTATCTTAACGCCAAAAGCTCAGTTCTGGTACACATAGTAAAGGACATATGGCCCAGTTTACACAACAAATTTGAGCCTTCTATCTACTTTCCTGCTTGAGTTAAGTTCAACTAACGGCGAAAGTGGTCTTTCGGTTTTGCACAAAAATTAGCACATTTTTGACCAAAACTATATGCAGATATCAAAAGCCAAAAGGACATTGGCATGTAAGTTGTACCTTAAAACCCGCCTTAACATCATGCAGAAAATCAGCGATTTTTAGGGGAAATGAATAACCATATATGACATCGAATATAGATCGCTACAGCTAAAAGAAAGCCGAGTAGCCCCAGATTGAGCTGCCGTTGGCGAAGCTAGCCGCTACCTGAAGGACCCAATTTGCTCTGCAGGGGATTATTATATAAAGACACTTTTGTTGGTATAATATCAGGTATAGGTATGTAGCCTATTACATGTTTGAGCTGAATCGAAAACAACAGGACAAAACCGCGAATGTTAACGCTCAGTCCAAAAATTCTCACATTTTTGGCTAAAACAGTGCTACTCTCTCGTTGTTTAAGCTAATCTAATCATGTCATATTTTATTTCACAGATATTACAGATGAAAAGATCACAATTAGTTCATTCAATTAAGGCATTCTTTAGTTTATTCGAAACAATCACTGTTCAAAATGTTGTCCCAGACGTCTTTGTCCGTCACTTGAATTTCAGAAAATTGGTATATCATATATATATAGTCGTTCCAGTCAATTGAATTGAGACGTTTGCAACGACAAGACACAGTCTCAGTGTATCGATACTTCTTTCAAAACGATCCATGGCTAACTTTTCTGCTCAGGTTGAGTTTTGGCGGGACATATTGTCTCTGTGTATGGATCATCTGGGAAAATATGACCTCGTAGACGGATCTTTCCTGGTGTGTTCGGATCAGCAGATATGTGGTCGGTGATTAGCATGATCAAACGCTTCCATAAACCCTTTCAATTCTTACCAGGATACATTTGCCTTGCTAGGTTCATTGGGCATAGCTCATCTGCAGGATTTTTTGTGAGATATTGTAATTATTAATTATCCCATTTGTCCGCTGTCCATCGCAGAAGATGTCTTGAGTGATGTTAATAACACTGCAGGACCAATGGTGACAACCGCGTGTGAACATTTGAATTAGTTAGGTTGTCGCTTAATCTCTCTCATTAGGTCATCTAGGATCAGACACTAGCGTCACATTTTAGTTTCTCTATATCCGGCAGAGCCACGTGTCCATTTGAGGTAAGTTTTCAGTGCCTTCGGCTACACTTAGTATCACTCAAATAATCTTATTCAGGTTCTTAGATCATTTCATCTGCATGTTCTACCAATCGAGTCACAAAGGTTGTCTTGCCTGCCTTAGTAGGAGCCGCCACAATGTGAACGTGGACTGTGAACGGGTGCTGAAACTTTGGCGTCTTCGTCGTATTCAATTCTCAACCACTCTCTTTCAAATTTTCAGCAACGATAGTTGGTGCTAAGCACTAGTAATTTGCTGAGTTTGAAAAATTTATTGCTTGGCTTGCAACTTACACAAGAGGGATAATTTTAAATTTTCAAAATGGTGTCACTCATTAACGGCTAAATAAAAGTAGCTCAAATTTTGCACAAATCTATAAACGGACCTAATGCAGGGGCACTTTTTTCATTTTTTTGATTTGTGCAATTTTGAGTATTTTATAAATGTTCAAAAACTTTAGAAGTCGATATCTAACGGAATTTAAGGTTTAACCAAAGAATGAAAAAAGTGCCCCTGCGTACCTCTTTAATAAACGTACATGCAAAATTTGAGCAACTTTGGTCGAAGCATTTATGAGAAAGTTAAATTGGAAAATTTCGCTCTAATTGCTTTTGTTTTGCACATATATTATGATTTTAATAAGTTGCGTAGTGCATTTTATAAAATAATAAACAAATCCAACACAAAAGCATCATGAAATATCCTTTAGAATTCATTTTCGAACTGTTAGTTTTTACTTTGCTAAACGAAATGAGAATGGTCAACGTAAATTTGTCAATTATTCAACCGCCTGTAACTTTTGATAGAAACCACGTGCAGAAGTGATATGCACATCGTTGTAAAACTCTTTTTATGCTCTTTCACATAGTGCATTCGAATTAATCGTTTGGGGCTTTAATAAAATTTCGATTTTTTAAGCCATAATGGTAGCTAGCCAAGCAGATGTCTTAGTCATAGTCTCAGTTACTGAAATTTTGTCAAAACATGCCCCGCCAACCAAAGTAACTTCAGTTGTGATGTCTTTAAAATTGAGCAATCGGCCCAAATTTTACATCAATAATCCCGATAATGGAAGCGCCCCCTTAAGGGGGGGGGGGGGGCTATTTGGGTCAAAAATTCGACCCTCTCGGATTTCGCTCAAATTGTGCCCATTGATACTCCTTAAGGTCCTACACAAACCTTTGAAATTTGAGGCGATTTCGTCCAGGAACAAAAAAGTTACAGTCATTCAAAATTTCCAATTCCTATTGAAAATAGCCCAAAATCGGAACTTTAGATTTTTCGCTTCTTGCAACGATAACTTACCCAAATTAAAACCGTTCGAAACATTCTATAGCTCATTTTGTAGCTAAATACAATATCTAAAACTTGTCGAAGAGCTTTTTTTCAAATTTCGACTTCTAACTGTTGTAGTATAGTCAAAATGTGACATTTTCGAAATTTTTCGAAATTTACAAATATTTACAATATCTACATCAATCGATAGCTTTTTCAATTCTAAACAACTTTTCTTCTTGGCACAAACGTCCATTTTGTAGCTGTTTCAAGTTATCGGTCGAAAACCGGATCTTCGTGATTTTTCAATTTCCGTGTTTTGGGGGCTCTCTCACAGAAACGGTTACTACAACAGTTAGAAGTCGAAATTTGAAAAAAAGCTCTTCGACAAGTTTTAGATATTGTATTTAGCTACAAAATGAGCTATAGAATGTTTCGAACGGTTTTAATTTGGGTAAGTTATCGTTGCAAGAAGCGAAAAATCTAAAGTTCCGATTTTGGGCTATTTTCAATAGGAATTGGAAATTTTGAATGACTGTAACTTTTGTGTTCCTGCACGAAATCGCCTCAAATTTTAATGGTTTGTGTAGGACCCTAAGGAGTATCAATGGGCACAATTTGAGCGAAATCCGAGAGGGTCGAATTTTCACCCAAGGTGCCCCCCCCCCCCTGAAGGTGAAAAGATGAAACATTTTCGGTTTTTGGCATTATACACTAAGTCGATAGTCGATACGTCAGATTGGCTGTTATGGATAGAAAGAGGGTACAAAAACGAAAATTTTTGCTTTTACAACCTTTGAGCTATTTCTAGTGGTTAAGTCAGTATAAGCCAAAAACGATTTTCGGGGTCAAAAACGGCCATTTTCGAGGAAATCAGTTTTTTCAAAATTACTGCAAAATCGTATGTGTAATGAAATTGGTTAAATAAAAAATCAAATTTTGAAGAAATTATCCAAAAAGAATGATTTGTTCAATGGTCACTCGAAAACGCCAAGGAAGACCTCAGAAAAAAGGGTTAAGTAAAGAATTCTATGATCGTAGTTACATGAATGAACGTCCAAGCTGTATTTGTATTTATGTGTAACTAAGAACAGGGTTGCCAATCTCTAAAATATAACTAATTCCTAGGAGAATGAAAGGGAAGACTGGTTAAATTCGCATTATAAGGTCAGGATATCATTAATACAAGAAGAACAGCATCATAAATTAATACACATCTTAGCTAGTTAGGTGGTCTTAATGGAAATTTCCTAGTACTGTTCCCTGGTGAAAAGCGGGTGCCTTTTCACTTGGATCTTGTTATCCCCCAAGCAGATAACGACAGCAAAATATCTACACTTTAATGAAGAGCTGGTGCCTCTTCATTAGGACCTAACCGTAGACAACCTATCCATTATTGTCGACCACCCAAAACCCGAAGAAAAGGTCCTAATATTATCCACAAAAACGCGTAATTCCTCTCTGTTTGCAAACAACAATTTCAATTTATTGTCAAACTTAATCATCTGAAGATGGTTCGTTGGCATACGGTAGCTACTATGTAGAATTAACCTTAATCAGCAAATAATATGTAGTTACAAATGTATAGGTAGCAGTATTTAGACGTAGGTAGTCATGTCTAACGTTATTTAACATTAATTTTCCATTTTTAGTAATTAGTTATGCTAAAAAAGTATTAATATGAGTTAAAAAATGTTAATTAGTATTAATTAGTGTTAATTAGGTAATAATTACGTAATAATCGAAATTTTACGTGGAAACACAACTTGGGCTTAGTCGAAAGGCAATTCGACGCTGATTCCGAAAATGTAAATCTTATTTCTCAACTCCCAATATTAAGAAAGTTATGGCCAAAAATGTTTTAGTAAAATGTTTGCCGTTTCGTAATTTTAGTATTTCAAAAAAAGAGTCTAACTCGACTAAGACTTACGCAACCTCCCTGTTAAGTCCAGTCATATTGATCTGGAAGAGCTGTCCTCTCACTGAACTTTGGGCTGGCCTTTAGTCCAGCAGGAGAATTGCCTCTCGAAAGAGTGTTATTGTACACCTTTTCTACATCCTATTGGTTCGAAGAGGGGCCTAGTTGCCTCAAAAATAAATTAAATCAAAAAAGAAAGGAATTCAAACCTAGGTAGAAAAGTACGTAGAATTCAGTAATGTAATTTTTATGTAGCTAGAAATTAGGTAGAAATGACTGTGAACATATTTTTTCATCTTTTACGTCTACTTTTTCTCCTTTTCCTTGACTCACTGGAAACAAGGAGTTTCCAGTAGCAAAGAACAATTGTTGCCGGAGAGCAAATGACCGGCACGCTTTGTTTTCGGCCAAAAGTCCAAGCAAAACTCAAGAATGAGGGGCCGAAAACAAAGAATTATTGAACTATTTTAGCTAACTCTAATAAACCAATTTTCTGATTTAATTTAAACTATTGAAATTTCTTCCGTATTGTGTAGGCCCAAGTTGGCCAAAACTCCGCAACTTTCTGTCAATTTTTGGGCAAGT
>JASAND010023698.1:0-24340 GCA_030248195.1 Trissonchulus latispiculum | reverse complement strand
TAGTGCTTAATCTTGAGGGGGCATAGCTTACTTGCCAGGCAGCTGCCTAATACAATACAGTATTGTAGCATTTATGAACACATTTTACAACACGTTTTAGATCGCACTAAATTCGCTCTGTCGAAGGTGAAGACATATACTTACACCTGCAATTTAAAGTTACAAATTTCAAAAACGTCGGTTATATGTTAACGAACAGGCAGAAGCAGTGTGAAATTTGATGTCAAAACATCCCAGACTAGTTATGCGTAATAACTAATTAATCTAATTAATAGTCTATTTGCTAATGAACACTTAAAGTGTTCCTCCTTAATTATGCATTATATTAGGACAGAAATTGAAATATTAAAAATATGGAATTAAGCACATTTCAAAACTTCGTATTTAATAAATGGGCAAAAGTAAAACGTAGAAACTATTAAAACAATTCCTAAAATAAAGTAGATTAAATAAACCTATCATTTAAAGTCAAGAATGAGCCATTTCAATTTGTAGAATTATGGACCTCCTCTCCGATGGCGGTGGGGAACTGGGAGTTTCAGAAGTCAGATAATTCGAGACTGCTATTTGGCATTACAGAGGACATATTTTGATGGAAAGAGGACAGAAGTTGAAGTTATAGTTCCAAAATAACCTAAAAGTGGTTGGCCAAACCCATTTAAGAACCAAAATTTACTCAGTATGAAGTTAAGGTTAGAGCTAATTATGTTGGAAAACGAGATAAAATTGAAATAAGATCTCTACTTTTACCAGTAAGGGGCATCTGGGTGCAAATTTCAGAGGCTGAAAGTTTGTTGAAGGAGGCCTTTTATAGGGTAGTTTACAGCATTAGGACTTGCCATGGGACCTCAAATATGGAGGTGCTCAACTCATAAAATGTTATCCAAACAAGTTTGACAAAACATCTGCGGCGAAGATAATGAAATTATTTTTCAGCAGGCAAAGCTCAAGCTGACATTTAAATTTTCATACTTCATAATTAATTAAAAGAACAGCAAGCGGTAATGTTCATCTCGTCACAGCCCAAAAACCTAAGATGTTCAATTTTTGAATTCTTGGAAAGACAATTTATTTTAACTCTAATGATCCAAAATGGGCAAAGGAACCAAAATAGATTCCCAGAAACTAGCCAGATTCTTTTCCTTTCCAACAAATCGTCTCAATAAATCAAGCTCAAGTGCTATAATTAAACTTCACTATAATAAACTATGACAATTATGGGCTCCAGATTTGCTGCAGAGTAAAACATAGCAAAACATGCAAATAAAACTATTAGGAAAAATTTTGCCTTGTCAATTCCCATGCCTAAGTTTTATTCACGAATTTTCATTAGAATATAAGTTGAATTTTTACAATCTTAATACTCGAAAAATGTAAAATTAAAAATAAATTTTTAAAAACAATACTTTTGTGGAGACTCTTGTAGCAAGCAAATTAAAACGTTAATGCTGCTGGTCACACAAATTGAGGAAGGGTCAGAACTTAGTAGCTTACAAATAGAATAGAAAGTAATGGCCCAAATTGTCAGGGCGAAAAGGAATTTTCTATTAAAAGAACATCTAATAAAAATAAAGGGAAAGCTGATTAGAATTCAGATGCAGAGGAACCTATTTAAACTGTCGGGTCAAGCTGTAACTGGCTGAAGGAGAGCTATTAAATTATTTTGGCATCCTGTTGGTCTCTGGAAGCGTAATTCAATTCCCCTCATTTGAGCCAATGGAAAAGACTTTTAGAAACAAACAAGAACCACTTGCACATATAGGAGGGGGTCTCCCTTAGTATTTGATAAAAATGCATAAATGCCTGAATAGATATAAATAGATCTGACCTGGCTTAATTGCTTAGTCAGTCGACTATAGATTTCACAAAAAGCGCAAGCGTTCTACGCCGATATTACGTCATTCTTTTGTTTGCAGTCGAAGTGGAAACTAAGATTTGGGTTCTCGGATCAAATTTCATGAATGATAGAAAACAACAAGATGTTTTTGATGCTGCAAGATTAACTTACATCACAGAAGTTTAAAAACAGTCAAGTGGAATCGGCATAATTAACTTGTCAACAGTGAAAGCAGAATAGACTATATTTTGAAGAAAACACAATTTGGCTGTCCAGTCTGATTGCTGCTGAATTTAAAAACGTAAAAATTAATAAGTTATTTTAGAAATAAATCGGTTAATAAAAATCGGTTATCACCGGTTTTCGGTTACCGGTTCGGTTTAGAGATTGGTGTACCAAAATGCAATCAAAGCTTTTTTGAAAAGCAAAACTGAGAATTTTTGGAAAAACATTGCAAATTGAACATGCATCGATAATTATTCTTATAACCAAATCTCTTACCAAAACTTACCTTACCCTTTCTTAGTTGTTCAATAAAATCGATCAAAATTTTGAATATTTCAAAACATTCATAACTTTGTTATAAATTTATTAAAAACTACGAATTTAATGTTAATTTATGCTTATGGTGCAAGGGGCAAGCCCCCGCCAGGTTGCGAGCCTATATGGTGTTAATGTATGTCTATCTATATAGCTCAATTTAGATATTTCCATGAAAGTGTGGGACGAATACGGGTAGTCTCTGAAGCAAAGGAGGAACGGAAAAACATCAATGATGAGACAAGATCTGTGTCAGTCGGCCAAGGATCACTGCTCAACGTCGCCTTTTCAAAAGTTCATCAAGTTATTCTCTTTGGAGTTATTCAAAGGAAGGATAATTAACAGATGAGTTATTATAGTTTGGCATCCAGAAAACATTTTCATGAGATTATTCTTTACTCCTCAGCTTCGCATAGCAAAAAATATTGTGAAAATTATTGACCTAAAAATATCAATTGAATATGTCAGCTTGAAATGTATTGTAAGGAAAATACCAGGCAATATTTGTCAACCCTTACGGTCGTCTGTATAAAATAAACATAATCTAATTGACGTGCAGTTGTTTTCTATATAAAAAATTTAGCTTGGTCTGAAAAGGTAGCAAGCTCCTTTCTGCAAAAAAATCGATAGGATCCTTCCTAAATTTCGTCCCTCCTGCACTTATTGAGTAGGAGAAGTCACAATTTCTTATGCATTTCTGTTCAGAGAGTTGTAGAGATCTACAGAGGCAAGGGCAAGATTGAAGATTTAATTTCAAAAACACAACGGAAATGATTCTAGGAAGAAAACCTTCAGGACCGAACTCAATTACTGACAACTCTCTAAGCACAGACTTTTACACAACTTTACGAGGTCTATTTAGAGATAGTTGCCGAAAAGAGGACACGGCAGACTTAGGCAGAAACTTTCTCTGGAGGCAAGGCTTTGGAGATCTCAAATCGTATATGGGTCGGATCTTAAAAAGGAAGCATCTGAAGATCCATTAACTTTCAAGCACAACGCACAAATTCCGACATAAGAAGTTTAGTTTGACCTGCTGGAAAAAGGACTCAGAACTGACGAAGTTTCCTTGATTGGGATTTTAGAGAAAATGCCGGTTAAGATGACCCTATTTAATGCTGAGGTGAATCCAAAGAACTAGGTTAAATTGCTTCCGTTTCAGAGACAAGCTTATAAATTCTTTGTGGCTTGGTTCTCAAGCAATTGGTTGAAAGAAGGAACTAAAGTTGATGATACCAGTACAAATGGGTTACAAGTTTTGAACTACCAGGTGTTGAAGGTGGTCATTCAAAAAGATAAAAAGTTTCCTATTTTATTTGATTTAATTCTAAAATTGATATGTTTGAGATACACACACACAGACATATATACATATACATATATATATATATATATATATATATATATATATATATATATATATATATATATATATATATATATATATATATATATATATATATATAATTGGCGTAATACACGTAATTGATACCGGTTGAATTTGCAGAGGTTCTGACTTCTGCTGGTTGGTTACTGAATGGTTCATTTGCGGTCTCAATGTCAATAGACACTAGGACGCATACCAGGGGGATGTGCGATGTTAAACTGGATTTAAAAGCATACTGTACATTTGTTGTAAATTTCTCTTCATTGGTGACTTCAATGATATAGCCTTAAACACGTAGCCTAACTTTGCAGCGACGGGTGGTGGTACTGAGCTCGATTCTAACTGTTTTTAATAAATCATGAAAAGTTTATTTTTAAAATTAGTATAGTCAGGAATTAACTAAGTTGCTGCGCACTTGAACCGAGTCCGACAGGCACAATCACAAGTCATTGCACACGGCTGAGATTATTGTGCCTGACAAATGGTGGGAGGTTTGTTGTAGCACGTACTGACCAAAAGAAGACAGCAACAATACGATGCAAAAATGAACCAAATTGGATAATTACCAACAGAGATAAACTTCTTCAGTGTTGAAAAAATGGTTGACAAGGCAATGTAATTTATCAGGACCAGTTAACAAAGCGACCGATGCTGTGCGCTTCTCCGCTTTAACTTCATCATTTCTCTTCTCTAATATTCTGTCTCCGTATCGGTCGGTCTAACAATCGGTCTGGCCGGCGTAATTCATTAATTCAGCTACACTGCCTTCCGTTTCTTGAATGAACCTTAACAAGAGCGTTCTATTGCCTTATTTCAAAAGGTAATCACATGGGAAAAACCTATAGTTAATTTAATGGAAATTAATTTAGTTTTGATTTGATTCTGCTTATCCAGTCTGCCACATATCATTTGACGGACATGGACCGCATATCATCCGATTCTTGGAAATGTTTTGTCCGAGGCCCAACATACTAGAATACGGATTAATCAGCATTTGTAACGAAAATGAAAAAATCAATAAACTGAAAATGGTGTTTTGAAGACTCTACTGAAAAGCTCCAACTATTCATGAAATTCCCTTTCTAACGAGACCAAGATCAGCATTCTAGGTGCCCCCGGTCAAAAGTTACGCTGGGAGCATGGAGTTTTGAGCTGTAAGAATTGTGTGTGTTCGGCGAAAACAACAAGAGTACTGGGAAAGCACCGTATTCTTTAAATTGAGGTCAATCAAAAAGCTCTTGCTAATGCAGTCCTAGGCTATCAGAAAATGTAAGAATTTTGTGGTATGGTTCCTTAAATCGAAAGCTATGCTGGGAGCAGATTTGTGAAGTTGTCTTTTAGAACGAATAAAGTCTGCACGAGCTGTGGCTGGCTGGGTCCGCCTCAACTTGTGCGGACAAGAGTCCCCATTTTCAAACAGCTTAACAAGCAGGTCTCTAGTTCCATGAAGTCCTACAAATTTTGCAACTGAAAATTACACCCCTGGGGAAAAAAGACCGCACACAAATAATAACAATGTAATTTTTTGCATTGTAAGTAGCTACGTTTGTATCTTTTAGTTGTGGAATCATGATTATTATTGCTTGTTTGCTCTTGCTTACGTACGGACTGTATTTAATTATTAATTGTAAATTATACAGCAGGATTTGTACTTATGTAGACAGGAATTGTACAGTTTCGCCTTCTTTTGCAATTGACACTAAAAAGGCACGAAAAATTCAAAATATTATGGGTATGTAGTTTGTTCCGTCAGTTGTCAATAATTTGTGGCTTTATAATGATAATTGTAATTTTTATTAACCTTTCATGATGCAAATCCGTTCACCGTCAGTTGAAGTTGAGCTTAGTTCGTTTTAACCCCTTCAATTTTGCAGCATCAAGTCTCTAGGGTTCATTCACAGGTCCTCCCCCCTGAGTTTGTGTGAGTGCGTAAGGCTCAGCCTGAAAGTTTATGAACGTGTGTATGTGTGTGAAGTTCCTGCTCTGCCTTTTCCACACCACTCGTTGACTAGTAACGCATGTAGGTTAGACAGAGGGGAACCCCTCTTAAAAGTTAAGACACAAGTCACCCCTGAAAGAAAGAAATAGAAAAGTTGATAATCAATATTAACAAACATGATACGTTAGGACTCTAGCTAAGTTTTAAACTAGGTAGAAGTTCATTTAGCTTAGGTACGGCATTATTTCATCTTGGGCTTCTAGGCCCCCTGTTCGTATTACGATTTCTCCTTCTACATCTTCTTGTTTTCCTCGTCTGCCTTTCGGTCTACCTTTGGATTCTCAATCTGTTTGGCAAACAAACTTCACGTCTTTAGAAATCAGCTCCAGGACAAAGGTCCTTGAAAACAAAAACTCCATAAAAGTTTAGGGCCAGGGCTGTTGAGGTACTTTGGGCCACTCGAAAACGGACCCAAAGCCATAAAAAATTATGTAACCTAAGTGATGGATTGCTCAGATGCAAACTCAGGGAAAACACTCGAAAGGAGGCGGAGTCCTTCATTCAAAATTAACCAATGACGAAACGCGAGCATGAAAGCAACCAATCATCGGAGGATGATTGCAAAAGACACGAGGCAAAAGTTAACGTGAGACCAAAATTTGCAGTTTCCAGTCAGTCTGTGATTCTGGGGTTCTAGCGGATGGCCGCTCTCGTTTCAAGTCTCTGGGGGGAGAATCACAGACATCCCCTGAGTTGTTCTGTTGGGAGAGGTTCTGCCTCTCCCCTTCTAGGATACCTCCCTCTAAAACTTTTGTCCACTTCGTGGCTCCCTAGGTTGGGATTGGGGTGCTCCCGGGGGGAAATAGCTTGCCCGAAAAGCTTGGGTTGGCTTCAGAAGCCCTATTTCGAATCTCCCCTCTAGGTTGAGTTCCCCCTTCCCTCTAGAATTATATATAACATTTGTATGTGCGAGTCAAAAAGTTACCTAATTGGACTTCGAGTCCCTCTTTCAAAAGATCCTGTTAAATCGGGCTCTCGCCGCCCTAGATTACTTGATGATGACTTTCTCGTTGCTTTCATGTATTATGTGCTAATATCGGCAGATATTAGCTGGATTTCCCTAGGTTTCCTGGGAAGGAAATCTAGGATACGTCATTGGTGGGGGATTTCTGACGGAAATCCCCTCTACAAAAATCTCTTTCAAAACCACTCAATAGCCCATTTTTTGCCAGTTTTCTGACTGTTTCTCTAGTGTTTTCTAAGCAGATTCTCGTGTTTTGAACTCAGACCAGTATTTTCGAAATAAGCCTTTCCAGAACTTTTGTCCAAAACTTCTAGCAATTGTTAGGTTTTATTTCTAAAAGATACGCGCAATTCTACCTTTCCTCGAAATCCAGTTAATACTGCTGAATCCGGGTTAAAATCGACAAGGTTTTAATCCATTTGATTCAGTTCTAGCACGGGCTGCCTTCGAGCCCGGCCTCAGGCTCCTCTGTCTCCAGGCTCTGTTTCTTCGCGATCGTCTGCCCTCTGAGTGGTGGTTCCATGATCTCTGCTTTGGATCTTTTCCGTGGTTCGTTCCTTGCTTCTCTCTCTCTCCAGTGTGTGGATCTCCGGATTCCCCTGGCCTTTCACAGTTCTTCTACTAGCCTGCCGGTTTAGATCCCTGGATTGGATTCTACTCATCGGTTCCAAATAGGACGGTATTTCGATCAAAAGTACGGTGCTTTGCCGGTTTCAGCTCCTTTTACCTTTGTCTGTGACTAGTATTGTCTGGAATTCCCTATTGGCTCACCTTCTGTGGGAATTAGAGATGGTGTGGGACTCTCTTGATCTAAGCCTAACCTTTCAAGCCGTTTGTGAAATTTGTCTTTAATCTATTGGTTTTATTGCTCATTGAATCATTCTGTAACTAACAACTAAATTTTTCTGCAGCTTTCCAAAAGTCTTCAAAAAGGGGTTAAAAGTTCTAGACTCGGAACAGGTGTATTTGTGCATTTACTAACCGGGAGACTACACGAATCTACACCATAGGCAAAGGCACAATATAGGCATAGGTTACTGATAGGTGCACTATTTCCCTAACAGACCAGTGACTGTGAATAACTAGGACTTAACTCTCAAGTGTAAATTCAAACTAGGACTTAGGAGTTTAACCCTAGCGGGCTGTGATTGAAACTTGGCTTATAAACTTAAAGTTGGCTAGTAAACAGGTTTCCGCTTGGTATCTAATTGTATGATCTCTGGGATTACCATAGTGTCTGTAGTTGTATTGATAGTACCAAATTCTGAATTGTTCTCTGTTACCAATAAATTGTATATATAGCATCTCTCTCGAGTATTACTTGAAATAATCTGACTGACATCTCCGCTGAGTAGGAGATACGGCTGCAGATTCGCGGGTAGCATCTTCTGCATTTCTTAGGAGGCTAGTTGAACTCACGTACCCAACAGGCGGACCGTCTGGATTAGGTTAGACCCACACTAGGCTAGCTTGATCCTTAGACCTAAGAGTAGACCCCCACATCTCTCGCCGTCTGCCTCTGTGTAGCAACGAACTTTGAGCCCCTGGATTTCATCCTCTTTGTTACACATTTTCTTTCCATCTGAAGCATTTTATCGATTTAGTATCTGGTACCCTGATATATTTTATGGTTTAACGAATTTTCCCCTCCTGAGGATCATAGGATAACGTGGGGGAAAATGGGGGGTGCAGACTACCCACAGACCGACAAAACACGTCAAAACAAAACAAAACACAAACAAAACACAAACACATCAGAGCGAAGGAAAAAAGGGCAGACCCTCTCATCCAAAATGGAAAAAAGGGTAAACCTCTCATCGGTTTACACCAAAATTTAAACAAGTTTAGTAAATTTTAGCGATTTGTCCAGACAACTTTCTTAAAAATCGCTAAAAATCGTTCTGTTTGGCTAAATTACCGGCCAAAAATAGAAATATTTGGAATTTTTGCTAATTTAGGGGTACACCCCTTTAAAATTTTGGAATTTTTAGGGGTCCCTCGCCAGAGTCGGGGTAGACTCCCCGTGTGAATGTATGCTGAGGATTCTAAAAGATGCTTTATATAGGCTATCTGCAAATATTAACTCAGGTCGGACGCTTACAGTTCGGTTCCAAGATTTTGTGGTCAAACTTTAGTTGCTATACTCCTGTTATCTTGTAGTTTCAAGCTGGTGCCTGGTTTTTTATTTTCAGTACCAGGACAGGAGCTGTGACGGCAGTTCCTGCTGTGCACAATTCTGCCATAGGCGGAACAAGGCAGTTGCAGCATAGATTGAGGGAGTGCAACCTGCAGTTGCTGCGTTGGAACATACCGCCAAAGGTCATGTTCTGGATTTAACCAAAGTCTTGGGAGTTAGGAACCATTGCGGCAGGGTCTGTATTGTAATCTCTCCTCTCACTAATATGTCAACAAATATCTGCATTTGTTGGATCTTAATTGATGTTGTATTTGACGTGGTGAGAACTATTTTCAATAAACTATGTTGGACCAGTCCCCAATTTTTAGGAAAAAATAAAAATCTTTGGTTTTTGCCACTATTGCTCAGTTCGTTATCGATACACGTGATTGGTTGATATAAATAGAAAAGGCTCACCGAAATGAATATTTTAGCTTTTACTACATTTGAGCTATATATGTCAAGCTAGCAATAAGAAGGGGGTCCATCATGAAAAATTTTTAGATCACGGATTTCGTTCATTTTCGCACATAAACTAACCACATATATATGTGTTGTGATCTGTACTCATGCTGTATCGACAATGCCGTGATCTAAGCCCACATGTATCGAATTGTTCTGATGTTAAAATATATCTGTTTAAATAAGCTGAGTTAAAATTGTTGTAACGAATCATTCTGGTTAGTAACAAGTGAGTAAAACAACACATTTTGGCGACGAGGTATGGCAGTACACTCAGCTTTTGGAAGCCTTCCCATACCATTCTTGGCGACTCCGGGTGAACCATCAATGTCTTGGAAGATCTGGAAGAAGACGTTTCAGAACTATCTTCTCGCGAGTGGGGGCATAGAGAATCGGTCCGGTGAGCAGCGTCGGGTTGCGCTTTTCCTCAACTGCGTCAGTGCTGAAGCCCTACGAGTCTACTACACGTTGCCAGGATCCGAGAACAACGACATCACGTTGGAGCAAGCAATGGATCTGATCGGGAGTCATTACGATGCAAAGGTCAACGCAGTGGCAAACCGATACAAATTCAAACAGAGGAAACAAGGATCCTAGGAATCTGTAGACCAGTGGATGGCCGATCTTCGCTTCCTCATAGCCGACTGCAACTACGGCGAGCTGGAGGACCAGATCTTATACGGGATCGAATTATAGTGCACACATCTTTGCCACGATTGCGTGAAAGCAAGAGTTCATAATTCTATTATATATTAGAAGAGTAAGCCACTAGAGGGCTCATTCTTCTTGGCATTGCGTAACGGTGCTCTGACCACAATACGCGAATGTTCCCCCGTTTGGGGGGGTCGACAGGCATACCCCCTCCCCGTTTGGTGGGTAGGTAGCAAAAAGCGGTCGCCGTGTGGTGGGGGGTATGCAAAAGGGGTCCCCGTTTGGTGGGGGGGGGGTTAGGCAGAAAAGGGTCCCCGTTTGGGGGGGTCGTCAAGACAGGCAGAGATTGGCTGAATCTGATTGGCTGTTAGCGACCCCCCCACAACGGGGACCCCTTTTGCATAGCCCCCACCAAACGGGGACCTCTTTTGGCTACCCCCCCACCTAACGGGGACCCATTTGTGAATAGAACAAAAACTACCGTAATCGTCTGCTATACCCCCCCACCAAACGGGGGGGGTCTCTGCAATCTGATTGGCTGTTGGCTACCCCCCCCCCCACCAAACGGGGGCCTCTTTTCTGCTACCCCCACCAAACGGAGGGTGGGGGTATGCTTTGTCGGACAGAGCTCCCCCCCCCCACCAAACGGGGGAACATTCGCGAATTCTGGTCGGAGCACCGTTACGCAATGCCAAGAAGAGAAGCCCTCTAGTGGCTTACTCTTCTTCTAATATATAGTGCAATTATGCACTCTTGGTGAAAGGCTATTGATGGAAAGAGAACTTTCGCTGGAAAGAACTCTTCAGATGTTCGAGGCAAAGATTCAAGCCAAACTGCTCACTCAAAAGGATCTATGTGCCTATTTCTTTAAAGATTAAAATGGTCGGATTAAACGGATTAAAAATCAGCCGGATTAAAATTTTAATTTCTATTTCTTTAATGCAGGATTAAACGGATTAAAAGGATTAAAATTAACTCGTTTAATCCGTCCATTTTTAATCCGCGGATTAAGCGAGTTGATTTTAACCCATTTAATCCGCCATTAAAGAAACAGCGATTAAAAATTTTAATCCGTCAACTTTTAATCCGTTTAATCCGCGTAGCTGCACGAGGATTAAAAGTTAGTTGAAAATGCAGGCGGAGGATTAAACGGATTAAAATTAATCTTTAAAGAAACAGAAATTAAGCAGGTCGGATTAAAATTAACTCGTTGAGTTTTGAATCCGAAGTGTGAATAAAGAAACAGGATTAGATTAAAATTTTAATCCTAGGTGCATTAATGAAATAGGATTAAAGTTAATCCGTTTAACTCGTTTAACTCGCTGGATTAAATTTTAATCCGTTTAATCCGAGGTGCTATTTCTTTAATGCGGATTAATTTTAATCTAATCCGTTTAATCTTTAAAGAAATAGGGCCTATGAGTTCACCAAGTTCATGCTAGCGGAAGCAAGAACGGCAGCTTTCAGAGTCAGCGAGGAACCAGTCAATTTCGCAATATAGCCTGGTTAGAAAATGCCTCTCTGTAAAAATCAGCAATTTTCACAATTTTACAGATAAAATTTCAGTTCTGCGCCAAAACCCTCTACATTGGCAAAGGATTCCAAGCAACGTTGGGTATATAGGGTAATATCGCAAGTGGGATTATATGGGATTGGAAAAAGCAAGTTCGGACAAATGGGATGGGATGGGACTTCGAATTTGAAAATCTGGTGGGATGGGATGGGATGAGATTAGAGAATTCGTCCCATTTGCCAACTCTGAATTCATGAGGGGCTCATCATGAAACACAGCATGTTTCACTCATGTCGAGTTAGCGGATTTTGCGAATTTTAATTACGCAGTAAAATATTGCTACATTCGGTAATCGGTCTCTGCATTCTGTTTAGTGTCACGTGGTGAATTTTATTTCTTGCGTGGTATTATAGTCACAGTTGGACAAGGGGTGAGGTTAAGGGGGAATTCTCCCGTCGGCGAAGTTGCTCACAAGGGGTCCCGAAATTTCTCCCTCAAGGAGAACAAAAATTGGCCCCAAGGGGTAAGAAAATTGTCCAAAAATAGGTTTTGCGACAAAAATGTCCAAAAATTTCCCGACTTCGCCCGAATGTTTCATTTAAAATTGCTGTGTTTTGCTAAAAAACGTCCAAAAACGTTGTTTTTGCTAAGAAATAGCTGTTTTTTGTTAAAAAACCGCAAAAGTACTCATAGAAAATATTGCTTCCACAAGGGGTACCGAAATTTGCTTCCACAAGGGTCAGTGAACTTTGACCTCCCTTTCAGGTATACCTATAGTTGAGAAGATAGAAACCTGTCAATCAAACGTCCGCCATATTGAAGTGTAAAACATGGAAAAACGGTGGAAAATTTGACATTAAATTTCTTGAAAAATAGGATTACGCTAGAAACTACAAAGCACTACGCAAAACTACGCTGTAGCGTGATGCAGAAAATATGCGTTTTGGCAATCGTAGTGATAAAACTTTCCGTTAAGTTTACAGAGTCCGTGTTTCCTACTATCCTATCTCAGTGCTCGCGTTCCCGCCGACCCAATTTCTGCAGCCTCGTATTTTCCCCTTTGCCTTTTGAGCCAGCTTTTGGTTTTCAGCCTACCCTGTTGACATGCGGGGGCAACTGCATTCGGAAAAACTAGTGTAGCTGTGAGTGATTGCAATAACATAACGGTGGTTTGATCCGAGATCACGCTCTCTCCACGATCTTCTTCTCTCCGTTTCTTGACTCGGGCTGTGGGGAGGACCATTTACGGACCGCTCACCTAAAAGTAGTGAGCCACCAGCAAAAAAGAATCAGGATGTTCCAATGTTCTGGCAAATCCAGAGCATTAAACTTACATACTGTTAGCCGGAAGTAACCAACCGGCCCCTGCTACTGAATTTTGATTTCATTCGGCATTCGCTTGACGGCCTGCCCATGCAGCCAGACAAAAGCACATCACATGCGTTTATTAATGAGAGAAGTTTCACAATAATATTAAAATTGTGTACTTACAGTGATTCTCCGACTTCAATCTTTGTACCAGTGTCGAGGCTGTCTGAAATCTGTTGCAGACATGCATACAATAAAGTATCAAAGTCCAAAACGTGAATCCCCAAAACAATGTTCACCTATCTTCCACTACCGGTTTCGGGTTCTGACACCCTTCATCAGGTGGATCCTGTCCTTTCTGCGCTGCAAAATTCCAGGAAATGATATTGATCATGGATAAGGGATAAAGTTATTGATTGTGGGGTTGGGAGAGACCGCGATACAGGTGCCCGGGAAGCTCCAAGTCCTCGTCGCCCACCATGTGGAGGACTGGCATGCTTGTGGCGCACTCAGTTCGAAGCAGCGTCAGTTGCTGACTCCTGAAGACGCCAAGGCTGCCAGATTCTACCTCCTCCCAAAGGTCCACAAGCAGAAAATTCCATGTCCTGGGAGACCTATAATTTCTGCAAATGGTTGCCCTACTGAAAAAATCAGTGGTTTCGTGGACTCCCAGCTTAAACTTCTGGCTCGCCAGATCCCTTCCTTCATCCAGGATACAACTGACTTCCTACGCAAACTTGGATCCCTTACCGTGTCACCTGACTGTATTTTAGGTAGCCACGGCTAACGTAACAAGCCTCTACACGAACATTCCACACCATCTAGGACAAGAAGCTTGTAAGGAGGCTCTGGATTCCAGGTCTGATGACCGTTATCCGACCGAGATTCTGAATTTTCTGACCTTGTCCTGACCCTCAATGTCTTGGAATTTAATGGAGAATTTTACACCCAGAGAGAGAGAGCAATGGGTACAAAGATTGCTCCAAACTTGCCAACATTTTCATCGGTTACGCTTTCGACAAGAAACTATTTGCTATGGCCGAAGGAAAGCCCATAGCATGGTGGCGCTACATTGACGACGTCTTGTTTGGAAGGGCTCCAGAGATGGACTGGACAGATTTCTGCGTCTGACGAATAGCCTTATCCCTAGCATTGGAGTTGGACGTTGGAGTTACCAAAGTTAACTTTCTGGATGTATCAGTGGAACTACGCAACGGGCGTTCGTCACAGTACGTGGGAGAAGTGGAAATTCCCTCTCCCAAAGATTTCATGGTCACAGGCACGATATCCGCAAAATGGGTGCTAGTAAACCTTTATCTTGTGATTTCAGAAACCACAACCACCATTTAAATGACTTAAGAGTGACAATAATAGACGTTGCCGAAGAAGAAACGAGCAGAAAGAAGACAGAAAAACAATGGATCAGCCAACGTCTTACTGACTATCCTTTTGGAATCAATTGGGAACATATTCTTCGTCTGAATCTGAGTTCTTCCCGGATCTGAGTTTACTAGCATCCATTCTGTCGAAGACCGTCCTGAGTCCAGGATTTTTTGCGTCCAGATGTGCGTCTGGACGCAAAGTTTCTTATCTGGGCGCAATGAAATTTTAACGGGACGCAAGCTAGACGCAACATTATTTCGGGAGAAAATTCACTTTTGTAAGAGTACAAACTTTAAATGTTTCCAGTACCAATTTTTCCCGTTTTTCCAAAAAATTCTTCGGGTCCTGGGGGCTCCGCCCCCAGAGCCCCAGTGTTTCCAAACTTTGTCATGGATTGCCAAGGTGCAAGGTCATGCCTCACTGTTACTCAATGTTATTTGTTAAGTTGATGTCCACGGGCATCCATATCAGGTCATTTCGAACTCGTAAATTTCACTTCAATAAATATACAGATCTTACTATATGCATAATCGTGAACATTTATATTGTTCTCATTCAACAGGTCAGGCAGGATCAGGATTAGTAGTAAAGTAAAACCTAAATTAACTTAACTTAACTAACCGAAATTAACAAGCTTGTGACTGTAGCAAAAGCAGAATATCCAAATTTTTTTGGTTCCTCCAAAAAATACACTAATGGCAATTTGAAATAATGCAAAACTACCATTTTTCTAAAATTTTCAAATACAAAAGTCCTATGTACGTGATTTCACGATGAATTTATTGTAACTAGCGTTAATAGTATTTACAAATGCTTCACTGTTTTGCCGTTGAATAATGCAGCACGAAGCATACACGCTTCTTTGCTTATTGATACTGACTTTTCATTTAAGGGAAATTTTACGCATAGGCATGGGTGGGTGAAAAAGGTCTCCGTCCCCCTGTGTCTATAAGTATAATAAACTTTGATAAAGTTCTTTGTAACCCGCGGACTTTTCATTCATTCTTCCCTGAGCGCTCGCTTTCCCAGCCACCTCTTTTCTGCAGCCCTATTTTTTACCCAAGGGTTACGAGCAAGCCAACTAGTTTTCAGCCATCTTCGTCACTGTTGATAAGCGGGGGGCAACGGTAGTCGGAAAGGACGACTACCGTTGCCTTGGGGGTGACTGCAATAACCGCACGGCAGTTTGACTAGTAGGCGTAAGCCGGGTCTAGGCCACTTGAGGAATGCAGCTATACTGCATTCCTCAAATGCCATAAATTCCTCAAATGCCATACATTCCTCAAATGCCAGTCATTCCTCGAATACAACCCTGAGGAATGTAGTCCTACTGCATTCCTCGAATGGAATGCATACTGCATTCCTAAGACAAGACCCACTAAATTCTTGAGATTCCTGTATTAAAAATTCATTTTTTCGAGACTTTCTTTCAATCTTGTTTAGAAACGAGTAATACTTACAGTTTATCAGAATTATAATGATTCTGGTCAAAGATCGAACTTAAAAGTTATTATTTCGAATATCTATTAAAATTATATTTTGAAATTAACTAGGTTCACAAATTTAATATTATGGTACTTTACTCCTACTTCACGTGTCTTTAACATTATTGTATATAATTTAGACCTACTGCACGCGTCTAAGCTAACCTTTTTATAAGAAGCTATACGATTTCTAATAGTAGACACATTGTGTGATTTGATCTTCACGAATCATTCAGTTTTATTCAATTCCTCAACAATATTTAATCAACTAATATTAACGAATTTTGATTTTGTAAAAATTTCAAGGTTGTTAATACGACTTTTTCAAAGTCTTCGAATAACCGAACCCACTGATCCTGGCAGTTGTTGCAGTGAATATATTAAAGTACCATTTATGAAGATGAAATCAACGGAAATCATGGTTGGTGTTGATGAATCCATGGGAGATCTAAAAATGTTAGGATTTTAAATATTGGTTTAAAATACCTATGTGAATGCACTGTAATCTATTTAAATAATTTGTTCTATAAGCAGGCAGAATTGCATACTTTAAAAATAATGTTTCACAATCAATATTTTACGATTTTTTAAATTAAGTTAGCATTTCAAAAATTATAATATTGAAGAGAAGTGGACTGTTAGAAATACACTGGCTTCGGGCTAAAGACTTAACTTTTCGATTGTAGACCGGTGCTTTATTATTTCGTTATAATTAATTTCGTCTAGTTTCATATGTCCTACCTACGAAATATACAAATTTTTTTTGTATTATCGATAAAAAATTTAATCAGTTTACTAATTTATGTATCATTTTTTATGATGTTAAAACGTTACTCATTTTTCCGCTTCTTTCGAGTTTCCAAATGCTGCTCACGCACTGCTCCGCTTTCTCCTGACGGACCTGCTTACGTACTAACAGTTACGGAAGATCTTTTGCCAGTCTGATTTGTGGCATTAAAGTCAGGCATCGTCACTGAATTGGGGTATTGCTGCGGTGCTGATTGTTGCTGCTGTTGATTCATAGGAGGAGGAGGACTTACAGCTTCAGTATAGGATCTACTTAATATGCCGCTAAATATATTGTCACCCATAACAAATCTTGAGCTGAAATAATTAATTTATATTTGAGCTGAAAGATATTTGACGTAACATCCTAAAAAGTTCTATGATAGAAATGGATGAATTTTAGATCTATGTGATATAAACTACTAAAAGTTTAACAGTTTGCAAACATGATTAAGATATACAATAATTATCCCCATGATTTTTTAGCAGCTAGTAAAACTAAATAGCAAGGAATTATAGAACCCTGTAAAAACGCTATATTACACAAGCGTTTCTATTTGAAACTGATACGTTGAAAGATTTTTTACAGGTTGGTATGCCATTAGAAGATGTAATTAAAACGCAATGATGTGTAAAAAGTAGGTAATTAATTAACGTTTCCTTTCTGAACTTTCAGCAAACCCTATATTACTGCACCCACATTTGTGATGCACAAAATTTTTGTAAAAGAAATAGTGCAGAACACCAGAATTTAACAATTTTGCAAACTATGAAGTTTTGCAGTAGGCATATAAGTTTTCAAATGCCAATTCTTAATTGCTGCAACGGGGGAGTGTCACTGGAAGCGGCAGTGTACAATTAGAGTATAAATAAAAGTTTGTGTCTTCTTTTATTCCACCAGAAACAACTTGGTGAAAATGGTCTCTGCGTTCAAAGTTAAGCGCAAGCAGCGGAATTTATGTTATTACGCGAAGTGCATCACCGCACTTGCATTTGGATGCAAGTACTTATTTTTGTACAAAATTTTTAACATGTTAAATGACTTCTACGGGAATAGAAAGCTAAGCAGATTAACCAAACGGATGTTTACGTACTGCTTACACTGCATTTTCAACTGTCTATATGTCAATCCCTGCGGTGTTGCTAAGTCGTTTGGTGCTGAAAGATTACTTAATTGTTTTATTGGATGTATTTATTTCTGCTTAAATAATTTTCGACGCAGAGCTGGATTGGATTGACTAGACTACAGAAAATTAATGGTGACTATCAGTTGGGATTAGTCTGCGATGATTTAAGCATTTCGAAACCGGAGCAAAAAAATTTCCACTGGATTTATCACAGGCTATATCATTGATAGCATCAATTTCCCTCAGTGCTCCATACGTAACTATTCATTATAAATTTATGAATTTATCACTACGCGCCTCGAAATATAAAAAGTGTAGGAATATGAAACAGAGATCATCGAGACTATATGCTCGTCAACAGTTAATTGTAAAGTCTATTTTGAGAGTTCAAAGAACCGGAAAGCTTTGTCTCATCAGTTGAAGTATTATTTTAATCGCAGCCGTAAACTTATTAGACTGATTAATGCTTTTAAACAAATGAAACAGAAGCGGTATGAACACTCTATAACCTTATGCCACACTGATGTTTTCAACAGACAGTTTATCCAGTGTAGCGTCTAAAACAGATTCTTCTAAAAAATCAGTAGGAGAACTGATCAATGAAATGAGAGCTCCAAAATTGATCTCTCCTAATGTTTTGATTTTATTTGACATCCAGGATCTTTACAGCGAGTTTAGATTTATGAAGGATCAACAGAAAATATCTATGATTGACTTGTTGGATAAGTTCTTAGACATCAAGCATAGTGTTGATAAACTAAAAGGAACATTCTACGGCACCTTTTTAGATTTAACTACTTTGATTATTAAAATGAAGGAATTACATTTGTGTTTCATCAAATTTAGACGTTTGACTAACAGATAAGTGGACACTTTACAATTAGTCTGCCGTCAACACAACAAACCATTTAATGGAAATGCTTTGGCTAGAAAAATTGAGAATTTACTGGTTTCCACTCAAATCCATGATTATATTTTTGTGCAACTTCATCAGAACTATTTTGTGGTGCAGCATCGTATTCAATTGATGTTAAGACGTTGCATTAGAAACGGTGACAAAGGAATTTCTTATACTATGCCGGACAAAGCCACAACATTTATGTTTAAGTTTAACTCATATCTAGAAAACCTTAATACCAAACTTTCGACGATCACTGATATGCAAGAGCTCTCAAATATTCTTCATTTGTATAACACGAAGCTTCAAAAATTTAGCTTCACAAGTTTTATTGTGGAACCTATTGTGATCTACGTTAATTGTAGAGATAATAACTAACATAGGTCTGTAGTATTGTTTGAATTGAACATAGATGCTATAGATGTTATGTAGTAACAGCTTTGAAGGTAAATGCATTTTTTATTAAAGTAAAGGGGAAACTAGCGTATGATTAATCAGTAACAGCCATCTAAGTTGTACATAAACATAAATTTCATAATTCATTAATATATGTTATTGTAATTGAATAAAAGTTCTCAAATGAAATTGTTCTCATTCCGAGGATCAAAATTATTGTAGTCAATATTAGTGTCATCGGCCACTTCAATTTCGTAGTTTCGACAACATTTGCTATATTTCAAGGCTTTTCTGTTGCTGAGCTTTGCGGCACCTAGTCCACATTGGAAACCATGTTTTTCCAGAACAGTGTCATTAGCAGTTGTAGCAGCCTGCAGGTGATCAACCAAAAAATCAGCTAATTCAGCCATAATTGTATAAGCATAGTAATCATTTGCTTCTGTGTTATTAGGCTTACAGTCACTGAGCAGTAAAGAATTTTTCTCACCAAAGCCCATCCTTGGAAAAGTTACTTCCGTAATCAGATGGTTTATAGGCATGAATGCTTGGAGTTTAGGAATCCATTTATCAAAAAATCGAACAATAAACTCCAGTTCTCCAAGTATTTTTGATAAAATTTCTAATGTATACATGAAAAATGAACCTCGTGCGTGGGCTATCTTTTTCATATATAATAACAGTTGTAACTGGCAAGTTCAGTCATGGCAAATTTAGAGGTTGTGTTGTTGACAGAACTTGCCAAGCTGCCAATTCAAGGCACATCAAATTCAGCAGGATTCGATCTTTTTAGTGCAAGATCATGTGCAGTGCCAGCAAATCTTGGTCGCGTTTTGGTATTAACTGACATTACAATTAGATCATTATTATGGTGGCATTGCTCTAGATCAGGCCTTGCTTTGAAGCATGGTATACATGTTATGGGCGGAGTTATTGATGCTGATTATCGAGGAAATGTTGGTGTGCAGTTGGTGAACTTCAGTAGCACAAATTTTCTTATAAATGTTGGTGATAGAATTGCTCAGCTAGTTTGCGAGTGTTACTGCACTCCCAATGTAGTTGAAGTTGTAACTTTGGATGCTACTCAGCGTGGAGACAAGGGATTTGGGTCAACAGACAGCAAAAGATTTGAATCTACAAGCAATAAAGCTGAAAATACATCTGTTGACTCTTTAATGGATGACACTTTCATGAAAGAAACAGTCTGGTTTAATTAAATGTTGTTTTAGTTGAATAAAGTGGTGTTGGGTAAGGTGGGTAAGTTTATAATAAAACACTATAAGTATTGCTAACTAAATGCCTTTAGCTATTATTCATCCATCATGTAGGGTAGTTAAGGGATTGAATAACCTGGAGTACAACACTATTCTACTCTTAGAATCATTTTCCTTATTTTCACGGTACTTTCATACCGTTTTCACTGAAGTGAGGAATGGAAAATGCTTCATAGTTCTTAAAATTAGAAATCTTATGTTTAGAAATTCAAAGAAGACTCAATTGTTTTTGGATTATTAGTGCCCGCTTTTGGAAGCACTTATTCCAGCAGTTATAGAAAGGGTTGAATTTACTGAGTATAACTGTAGATGTGTCATTCCGTCAAGCTTTGAAATAGAAAATTCATACTGTGTAAAACCAAACACTAGTAGTGATTATTGTGATCTCATCATGGAAGAATTTTATAGCTTTGTCGCGGAAGAAATGAATATCATAAACATGCATGAATCATTTGATCAAGTACAAATTTAGATCACTTTGATATTAGTAGACATTATATAAGGATACAACATCAATACCATTCTTTCATTCTACCATGGAGTGTGTAATCGACAATTTGGTGTTGTTTTGCAACGAAATGAAAGCAGAACCTGTAGCAGACTATCTCGTCGAAAATCGTCTGCTTCCTTTTCAAACAGTGGATGATATCAAATTCAAATCATCGCATGATGCAAATTTTGAACTTTTGTCTAGAATTCAACGAGTTGGACCGTACGCTGCTGCTTTATTTCGTGAAGCTCTTCAAATCTGGACAGTATGATCTTTTGAAATTATTGCCTAAGTCCGATCCTGCTCTAACAAGAGAGTTTACTTGGAAGATTTATACGAGGCTGGAGAAATTAGATCAACAGAGTAGTGATCCTTTCCCAACAATGCGTGCTGCTGTTGATGATGCTGCCATGGTACTGAGCTCGAAGGATTGTGATTGTAGAAATGTGAAATTTACACAATGGTTAGGAAATGTTCCTGCAAAACATTGGCAGATACCCGAATGGTTAATTGCTCTTGAGAATCACTTGAATTTTATACATTAACATTTTAACATTGTATCAAGTGCTATTTTTGACAATAAATGACTTGCTTTTGGAATTTTCTTATTAGAAACCCTAAATTGATAGAGCAATGCAAGCTAGGGAATGTAGACTTTGACCTAAATAGAACTGCATTCCATTAGATGAATGTATGGCATTTGAGGAATGTATGGCATTTGAGGAATGTAGTAGAACTGTATTCCTCAAGTGGTCGTCGTTTTGGAGTTAAGAAATGTATAGTAGTTAAGAAATGTACATTAAAGAATTTCAAGAATGTATAGAGGTGGTTCAGAGAATTTCGGAATGCAGTGGAACTACATTCCATATGTGAGGAATGTAGTAGGGCTGCATTCCTCAGGGTTGTATTCGAGGAATGTATGGCATTTGAGGAATTTATGGCATTTGAGGAATGTAGTATAGCTGCATTCTTCAAGTGGCCTAGACCCGGCTTATGCCTACTACTAGTTTGGCTTGGGGGCCAGGTTTTCTGTCCTTGGTCTTCGCTTCTCCGCTTCTTGACTTCTGTATAGTCCGCGGAGAGCAGCATCTTTCGGTTCACAAGATGAACCACAATGATGCTGAAACTCTTGCAAAAAAATAATACTGACTTATTCAAAAACTTACAGATGCAATTAACGCAAAAAAAATGCATTAGCGTTAGGAGCTTTAGTTAGAAGAGATATAACAGTTGCCAAATTAACCTTTTTAAACATTTCCACAACGGATTTAATCAGCTATTTCAAAAAATCTCCAACTTCTGGGGGGCTCCGCCCCCCAGACCCCCCGGTACTGATTTGCAAATTTGTTATCCAGGATCAGTAGTTCTCAGAGTTTTCGAAACCGAATGTATGTTTTAATATTTACTACCTTTCTTTTCAATGATATTCCTAAATATTTCATAGATTTTTAAAAAGTTAATTAGTTTAACTGACATTAAAATATCGGAAAATTTCTTAACGCGACGCAACTTAAATTTAGCGGGACGCAAGGTTGACGCAAATTCGAAAACCAAAAAACCCTGCCTGAGTCCCCTAGAACCCCCCAAACATTTGTGTCACAGTCCCGCCCCACTCCCCTACTAGCCCCCCACCAATCAGAACTTTGCCCCCAAACCGTCCCGCCCGAGGCACTTGGAGCTCCCCGGGCACCTGTATCGCGGTCTCTCCCAACCCCACAATCAATAACTTTATCCCTTATCCATGATCAATATCATTTCCTGGAATTTTGCAGCGCAGAAAGGACAGGATCCACCTGATGAAGGGTGTCAGAACTCGAAACCGATAGTGGAAGAAAGGTGAACATTGCTTTGGGGATTCACGTTTTGGACTTTGATATTTTATTGATTTCTTTGTATCCCTTGCGGATCCGTGAATAAAAGTGGCTGTTTTATTGATTATCTTTTCAGACATGTATACAATATTACATAAGTACAGTTACAAGTTTTGACAGCAGTTATTCAGCTGATTCCAAGGCTGGCTGGGAGGCATAGAAAAACTTGTTTTGTTGCGATGTTCTTTGAAACGTAGCGTTTAGAAGCAGTCCAGTTGGCCAAGTGACAGATGCCTGCCTATGCTGTAGATGCTGGCTTCCAATATTGACATTAACATGTTTCAGATTCAGAATGTCTGGTTTTGCCTTCTCTGCAATGCACGTCCAGAGATGTCTCTTGATTTCACATTTATAGGCGTGCTATAGTTACGTCTATGGCAATAGTGCCTGTTGATTTAATTAAAGATGGCTGATTTTATTTCAGGTTCTATTGCATTCGGGATATAGTTCAGAGATTGTTTTAATTAGAGAGCTATCAGTTTGGTGCCTTCAATTTTTGCATACTGTGCATGCATGACTTGACATTTCTCCAACCTGATAAACGTCTTGGTTTTAAATAAGAATTCGCGAAAATTCGATTGCACTTAATTGTTGCAAAGAATTTTGCAAGCAATACTACAAATTATTTTTATCTTGACAATCAAGTTTCTGCAAACGGGATCAGTTTATTAAATTTATGAAGTGCAGTCCTTTTTAGGAGCTAACTTATAAAACTGCTTTTCCGTTTACCTTTTTTTCAGAAATGTTCACCAGTGTGGTTATTTATCTCATTTATTTGGCCGTTCGACAAATTTACGTTCTTATCCAAAATTGTGTGTGGCGCATAAATGGAGTTTACCAACATTTACAACGGCTGCAGAAGCAAACCGATGACTACCAAATGGCATACAACATGTCCTGTCAATTTATGGATATTATTTACAGTAAAAGGCTCCTTGCAGTGGATCTTAGTCGAAGTAGAGACTTCATAGGATATCACAAAGAGTTTGGCAGCCCCAATGAGTAGGTTGCTTTCTTTCTTACTATTCTGCAAGGTTCTGTCAGGTGATAAAAGCTAGTAGAGAAAGAGAAGCTTTTGAAACAGTTTAAATGGATGCATAAACTTAAAGTACTGACATCTGGGTGGAGCGCTGCATGTGGAATGCAAATGAAGCATAAAATTTTTCCATCCGAAATCATTCAAAAAATTTTGTGCAAATGTCAGTTCAGTTGTAACATTTTCAAATCTATTCAGTTCCTCCAAATGCAGCCGCCATTATTGGATTGGTGATGGTGGTCACGCTTCAGATTGAATTTTTTCCAGGTTCCATTGAAATTTTTATGAATCAACTAAACTGGTTACTCAAATTGCTGTTGCTGCAACAGTCTAGGTTGAGTTCAGAGCTAAGCTGTACTTACAAGCAAGAGTACATAACTAAGAGTGTGACAAGCGTCCCACTCTTAGTTATTAGGCTGCAGACATCATCTGCACAATAACGGCCTACCCCCCCCCACAACTGAGTACCTAGTGACCCCCCCACAACTGAGTACAAGGTACACAATTGTGTACCAGTACTCGCTTGTATGTTTACATGTTAAAGCTCAAAAGTGGCCAGCTGCTGATAGAATGTTTTTGGCTTCAACATGTAAACATACAAGCGAGTGCTGGTACACAATTGTGTGCCTTGTACTCAGTTGTGGGGGGTCACTAGGTACTCAGTTGTGGGGGGGGGGGTAGGCCGTTATTGTGCAGATGATGTCTGCAGCCTAATAACTAAGAGTGGGATGCTTGTCACACTCAGTTATTATGTACTCTTG